>JAQIHA010001148.1:2500-5000 GCA_028751875.1 Rapana venosa
AAGTTTATTTTCCTTGAGAGGGGAGACGGATTGGTGGTGTGTGTTTTGTGTGTTGTGTGTGTGTGTGTGTGTGTGTGTGTTGTGTGTGTGTGTGTGTGTAAGTGTGGGGTGTGTGTGGGTGTGGAAAAAAGGGGTGTGTGTGTGTTGTGTGTGTTGTGGTGGGGTGGGGTGTGTTTGGGGTTGTGTGTGAAGGTTTTGGGGTGTGTGTGTGAGTGTGGGGTTTTGTGAATGTGGTGGGTGGGGGTGTGTGTGTGTGAGTTGTGTGTGTGTTTGTGTGAATGAGGAGAGAGAGAGAGGTGTGTGTGTATGTGTGTGTATGGGTGTGTGGGTTTGTGTGTGTTTGTGTGTGTGTGGGGTGTGTGTGTGTGTGTGTGTGAGTGTGTTGTGTGTGTGTGTGGGTGTGTTTGAGTGGTGTGTGGGGGTGTGTGAGTGTGTGTGTGTGTGAGTGTTTGGGGTGGGTGTTGTGTGGGTTGTGAGTTTTGTGTTTTGTGTTTTTGTGTGCGTGTTTTTGTGTGTGTGTGTGGGTGGGTGTGGGTGTTTGTTTTTTTTGGGGGTGTGTGGTGTGTGAGTTTTTTGTGTGTGTGGGGGGGGGGGGGGGGGGTGAGTATGTGTGTGGGGTGGGGGTGTGTGTGCGTTTTGTGTGTGTTTTGTGTGCGTGTGTGTGTATGGGGTGGGTTTTGTGTGTGTGGGGTGTGTGTGGAGTGGGGGGTTTTGAGTTTTGTGTGGGTTGTGTTTGTGGGGGGTGTGTGTGGTTTTGTGAGGTTTTGTGTGTGTGTTTTGTTGTGGGGTTTGTGTGTGTTTTGGGGTGTGTGTGTGTGTTTGTGGTGTGTGTGGTGAGTGTGTGTGGGTTTTTTTTGTGTGTGTTTGTGTGGGGGTGTGGGTATGTGTGTGTGTGGGGGTGTGTTTTGTGTTTGTGTGTGGTTGTGTGTGTTTTTTTTGGTTTGTGGGGTGGGTTTTTGGGTGTGTGTGTGTTTTTTTTTTTTGTGTGTGTGTGGTGTGTGTGGGGGTGTTGTGTTTGTGAGTGGGTGTCTTGGGTGTGGGTGTTTTCTTGTTTGGGTGTGGTTGTGTGGTGGGGTGGTTTTGAGTGTGGGGGGTGTGTTTTGTGTGTATGGGGTGGTTTGGGGGGGTTTGTGTTTGATGGGGGGGTTTTTTTTTTGGGGTGTGAGGGGGGTGGGTTGTGTGTGTGGGGTTTGTTGTGGGGTTTTGGGTTTGTGTTTTGTGTGTGGTTTTTGTGTGTGTGGTGTGTGTGTTTTGGGGGTGTTTTGTTTTGGTGTGGTGTGTGTGTTTTTGTGTGGGGGTGTGTTGTTTGGGGGTGTGGGGTGTGTGTGTGTGTGTGTTTGTGTGGTTTTTGGGGGGAGTTTTGTGTGTGTGGTTTTGTTGTTTGTTTTGTGTGTTTGTGTGTGTGTTGTGTGTGTGGGGTTTTTGTTTTTGTGTGGAGTGTGTTTTGTTTGTGTGTGTGTTTTGTTTTGTGTGTGTTTGGGTGGTTGTGTTTTGGGGTGGTTTGGGGGGTTTTGGGGGTGTGTGGTGTGTGTGGGGTGTGTGGGGTTTTTATGGGTGGTTTGGGGGTGTGTTTGTTTGTGTTTTGTGAGTGTGAGTGGGTGAGTGTGTGTGTGTGTGTTGGGGTTTTGTTTTTGTGTTTTGTGGTGTTTTGTGGTGTGTGTGTTTTTGGGTGGAGTATGTGTGTGTGGGGTGTGTGTGTGGGTGTGTTTTTGTTGGGTTTGAGATGTATTTTTGTGTGTGGGGTGTGGGGGTGTGTTTTGTGTTGTAAATGTGTGTTTTGTTTTGGGGGTGTGTGTTGTTTTGTGGGGGTGTGTTTTGTGTGTGTGGTGGGGTGTGGGGGTTTGTGGGGTGTTGTGGGGTGTGGTTGGGGTGGAGGGGTTTTTTGTGGGGGTGTGTGGGGTGTGAGTGTGTGTGTGTGTTTTTGGGTTGGGGGAGTTTTGTGTTTTGTGGTGTCTTTTTTTGTGGTGGGTGGTATGTGTGTTTTGGTGTTTGTGTTTTTGTTTGTGTTTTGTGTGTGTGTGTGAGTGTTTTGGGGTGGGGGTTGTTTTGTTTTTGTGTGTGTTTTGTGTGTGTGTGTGTGTGTGTGTGTTTTGGGGTTGGGTGTTGGGGATGTTTTGGGGTTTTGGTGTGTTTTGTTGGGTTGTTTGTGTGTGTGGGGTGTGTTATGGGTTTGGGAAATGTTGTGTGTTTTTGGGGTGTTTTATGGGTGGTATGTGTGTGGGGGTGGGGTAGTGTGTGTGGGTTTTGGTTGTGTGTGTATTTTTGGGGTGTGGTGGAGTGTTGTGTGTGTGTGTGTGGTGTGTGTGTGTGTGGTGGGGTGTTATTTGTGTGTGTTTTGTGTTTTTGTGTGTGTGGGGGTGTTTTGGTGTGTGTGTTTTGTTTTTGTTGGTTAGGGGGTTTTGTGTGTGTGTGTGTGTGGTGCGTGGGGTGTTTTGTTTTGGTGTTTTGTTGTGTATTTTGTGGGGGTGATTGTGTGTGTGTATGTGTGTGTTGTGGGGAG
>JAQIHA010001149.1:0-12095 GCA_028751875.1 Rapana venosa
CCACCTTTCCCTTTTTTTCGTTATGTTATTGTCTCATGGTGATGGGATCATTTGTTATATTGTTGTCTCATGGTGATGGGTGATTGTTGTTATAATTGTATCGCTATTATAATAATCATTATTGTAATCTTATTTGACTTCTCTTGCTTGGATAGTTATTGTGTGAATATGTCATTTTAAAAAGCGCTATTTGAAAAGTATGAGCGCATAAAAAGCACACGTTTGCTGGGTGGAGGAGGAGAGGAGGGAGGTCATTGAAGGTAATATTTCAGTAATGACGAATGCCTAGTATTTTCTAACGTTTTATTCCTGTATCTTTTTTATTATCTAAAGTATAAACGTGAAAAAATGGATGAAACAGTAAGTGAAGTAATTTGTGTGTCCTGACGTTTTATGATTTTCTTTTTTTAATTCTTAAACATTTTTTATTTAAATGTGGTTGTGGACGTGAGCGCGCACGCGCTCAGGTGGTGCATGAGTATGTGTGTGCGTGTATATGTATATGTGGTAATTTGTATTTTCAATGTATTTCCTATCGATTTTTTCCTCTTTTTTTTTTTTTTTTTTTTTTTTTACTGGTTTAATTTAATGGTAAACGATGCAATAATGTAGTGTCTTAGTATAATCATTACGAAATTTGTTCTTAGATAGATGGCTTGATGAAAAAAAGCAAATGCATTGCTTATTCAATGTACCATCTGGAAAAAAAATTTTGACTTGACTTGACTTGACACACACACACACACACACACACACACACACACACACACACACACCACACACACACACACACACACGCCACTCCTTCAGAGGAGACCATCAACCAAGGTCCTGTGTGCGAACCTACAGAACATCTTGCCTGCCCCTTAAAACCTGTTCCTCTTTTCGGAAGAATATACCATTGTTTACCAGTGGGAACAGATAACAAAATGTATAAAATCGCATACACACAGGGACTAGATGTAAAAAATTTTAAAAAAGCACACAAGTGCTTATTCCATTATTCTCAAAATATATTTTTTAAATACACGCGAGCGCGCACATACTACACACACACACACACACACACACACACACACAACACACACACACAACACACAACACACACATACACACACACGCACACACTCACACTCACATACACACACGCTCACACACACACTTTTGGAGCTAATTTTATTATTATTGGTTATGGTAATAATGCAGTTAGATAATATTGATCAAGTTGTTTTTTGTTCCTAGATAGATGGCTTGATGAAAAAACTTAATCAAAGTACCATCTGGAATAAGACTTTGACTTCACTCACTTCACACACACATTCTCTCTCCTCTCTCTCTCTCTCCTCTCTTCCTCTCTCTCCCTCTCCTCTCTCTCTTCTCTCTCCTTTTCTCTCTCTCTCTCCTCCTCTCTCCTCTCTCTCTCTCTCTCTCTCTTTGCGTTTTTCTTTTGGGGAAAGGGGAATGGGTGGGGGGGCTGAGGGCATGGTGTAAAGAAGCGTAAGCTTATCCATTTACCCTCAATAAAAAAAATTCGTATTCGTATTCTCTCTGTTTTAATAAATGCCCTATTTCAATATCTTTATGTTATATGTAACAAGTAGTGTACCGTTTGACAATGTGTAGATGTTTATTTTTTTGACTTATTAAGTTTGGTTGTTAATTTTCTTGGTTTTGTTTGTTATTCTTTTTCTTGTTGTTTGTTTTTCTTTTTTTTTTCTTTTTTTGTTGGTTTGGGTTTTTTTTTTCTTTTTCTTTTGTTTGTTTTGGGTTGGGGGGTTTTTAGGGGTGTGGGGGTGGGTGTCTTTAGGGTTTTCTTTTATTTATTTATTTATTTATACCACTTTAAGTCACGAGATTGCTCTGCGTGAAATTCGGGCTGCTCTCCCCGGGGAGAGCGCATCGCCACAAGAGCAGCGCCACCCTTTTTAAATAGGTTGGGTTTTTTTTTGAGGGGGTGTGGTCTGCAACTGTATTTGTTTCCCTATCAGAGTGGCTTTTTTCTAAGAATTTTGCCAGGGACAACTCCCTTGTTGCCGTGGGTTCTTTTTACGTGCGCTGAATAATTTTGTGCAACACACAGGGCCTCGGTTTATCGTCTCATCCGAAAGACTAGCGCCCAGACCATCACTCATGGTCTAATAGATGGGGAAAAGTTTCGGACCCAAACGGGATTTGAACCACCGCACACTTCCGACCCGGACTTTTCGCTTTCTAGACAGTCGCGTTACCTCTAGACCACCGATCCACTTTATTTGTTTATTTCTTTTTTGTTGTTTTTTTTGTTGTTGTTTGTTTCTTCTTTTTTTTTTTGGGGGGGGGGTGGAAAGGTTATTTCTTTTTGTTTCTACTGTGTGAGAGTATAAATATTAGGTTATTATTCAGATGTATCCCTACGGGCGGGGACTGGATGTAAAAAAGCACATGAGTGCTTATTCATTATCCTCGAAATAAAAGAATTTGACATTGTCATTGTCATTGTCTCTTTCTCTCTCTCTCTCTCTCGCGGACGTGAAGGGACCAGAACTGAACGGGTGTGCTGTTATTAAGCTGCTGCAAATGTTTGCATTTTAGCTTCAAAATGTCAGTTACTGGCCTTCCAGCAACTGTAATAACAACTTTAAACGCCCTGCTGATCGACAACGTCGTATCGAGTTGGAAAGTCGCGGGGGAGAGCGGCAGCGTTTTGTTGTCTTGCGAATGAAGCCAGCTGACAAGTCAGTGTCAACAGAAATGGGGACTGGTGCTGAACCCTAACTCCGAGTTCAGTACTATCGCAAGAAACCCCCATGTCAAATCCGTCGCGATTTCCAAAGAAGCAGACAACACCAAGAAAGACAGGCAAGTCGCCAATGTGACAATGACAGTGTCTTGGAAGAGCCGGTCTTGTGTAACATTGACTCCCTGCTCGCTGTGGAAACAGAAGAAAAACAAACCAGTGTATACACAGAGCTGTGTGTCAGCAGTGCAGTGAATGCCTCAGCCACACCAGATTATCTTGATCTAATGTGTGATCCAGCAACAGACAGCAAGATCAGTGTGTCTTCTGAGTCATCTGATGTGCAGGAAGAGCTGACAGTTGGCTGCACAGTGGATGACTCTGATACTGGTACTGGTATTGTGAAACAGTATGTGTCTACTCTAACTGACAAACGTGTGCATCGTTATTTACCAGCAAGAGAAACACACAGTTTCAAAAGGTTGTGGTACATAGTTCAGGTGATCAAAACATTGTGATGTGTGAATCAGATGACATCGCCCTGGAATACCCTTGGAATGGAGATCCTGGCGAGGAATCTAAGTGTGTGTTCTGGTACATCAAGCAAGAAGAGAAAAACATGTTGCCAGAAGAACGTGTCAGGCTTGCCAGACAGTAAAGGGAAGCAGTGTCCTAACACACAACACACAGAGACAGTGGGGCGTGATGAGCAGGAATTACATCATCGTTGGGACCTGATCCGGTTTTACATGGGCTGACTTGGATGGCTGCAGACTGGAAAAGGACAGGCTGTTTTGAAATTGAGACACTTGAGACATGGACAATAATGTATGGAATGTTGATGTACATACCACTACTGCCATGGTTTCCATGTCATTGTAATCGCGTCGCCTTCGATATTGTTTGTTACCGTTCCACAGCGCTATATGGCTTGATTGCTAAATAGCCATAAATTTTGTCAATTATCAATTCTCTCTCTCTCTCTCTCTCTCTCTCTCTCTCTCTCTCTCAAGACTCAAGACACAAGAATACTTTAATGTCTCAACTGGAGAAATTATGAGTTGCATTTTAAAATTATGATTACACAGCTTGCATTACTAAACAAAACAGTTTAAGAAATGACACAGTATTTTAAAAGCTGACAACCATCTATGTCAAAGACACACCCGCACTCACACATCCACACACACACACACACACACACACATCACACCCCCCCCCCCACCCTCCCATCCACACACACACACACACACACACACACACATGCACCCACCCATCACACACACACACATACACACACACACACCCGCACCCACCCATCCACACACACGCACACACCATCACACACACACACACACACTCCCCCCGCACACACCCATCACACACACACACACCACACACATCCATCCACACACACACACACACACAACACACACACCCGCAAACATCCACCCCCCCCCACCCTCACCTTTCAAATGTAGCAAATAAAGTTATAACATGTGACAAGTCAAGCCAAAATGATCTTCATTACCTACAACAATATATTAACTCAAAACATATTAACTTTCCATTTAATCTCCAGCCAATGATAACCTTTGACGTATTAGAAAGCATAAAAATGCTAACGAATTCTAGAACACGTGATCTAGACAAGTTAGATGCTCGGATTATAAAACTCGCTAGTCCGGTTATTGTTGAAACACTGACATATCTATACAACTTGTATATTGAGAAAAAATGTTTTCCTCTCAAGTTTAAAAAGGCAAAAGTTATACCAGTCTATAAATCAGGTGACTGCTCTTCTTCTTCAAATTACAGGCCAATTTCAATTCTCTCTGTACTATCTAAACCCATTGAAAAACACATACAAACATCCCTAAATTCTTACTTTATAAAAAACAATCTATTGCACGAGGATCAATCAGGGTTTCGTAAAAACTATTCCTGTCACACTGCTCTAACTCAGCTGACTGACAGTCTCCTACACAATATAAATGACAATAAGTTTACTGGCCTCCTTTTTGTTGACTTTGAAAAAGCATTTGATGTGATCAACCACTCTTTGTTATTGCGTAAATTAGAATTGTACAAACTGCCACCTGAAGTTATCCAACTACTAGAAAATTTCCTGTCCAATAGGCAGCAGCTTGTATCTGTAAATAACTAAGCATCAGAACTACTACCCATTAGACATGTGGTAGCACAAGGCTCAGTATTGGGACCACTCTTGTTTTCAGTCTATGTAAATGATTTACCCTGTTTTATTAAATGTAACTGTGATATGTTTGCTGACGATACCACTCTCTTTTGTAGTGATTCAGACTCCAGCAGATTAACTCGCAAACTTCAATACAGTATTGACAGATCGATTATTTGGACTCAATTAAACCACATGTCCTTAAATGCACAAAAAACAAAGTGTATGTACGTATCAGCAAGACAGAAAAGGCAAAAAATGAATGATAGGTTTCAACCTCTGTTGTTGGATAACGCAATAGTTGAAGAAGTTGACTCACATAAAATATTAGGTGTTACCATTGACAAAAATATGACTTGGACTGATCACATAATGTCACTAGGTAAACGCCTAGCTCACAGGATACTTCAATTATCCAAAATAAAACACTTTCTAAATAATCATTCTCGAAAACTATTTTTTTGCGGTCACATTCTACCAATCATTGACTATGCGTCAAGTATTTGGGATACCTGCAGTGGAACAAACTTGAAATTCATTCATCGTTTATATAAAAGAGCAGTAAAACTTGTATTGTTAAAAACAAGCACCCTGACAATTGAGGATTATAAGCAAATAAATGTCCTGACATTTCGAAACCGACTTTTATTCAATAAAGCTGTGTTTATGCAAAAAGTTGTTAATCAAAATGCACCTCCCAAGATTACCAAAACTTTCAAAGTTAACCAACATAGACACAACCATTTGCTAACATTTCCAAGACCCAGAAATAACCTATATAAATCGAGCCTCTTGTATTCAGGCAGTGACCTATGGAATAAACTCCTCCAAAATTTGAAATGTATTAAAAGCAAAAATCAGTATAAAACACATCTAAAAAGATATTTCATGAATAAAAGTACAGAACACGACTTGTAACTTAACAGAGTGATTTAAGTGTCACTGATGTTATTCTTGTCATTAAAATCAGATATGACCCAAGTTTTCATATTCATATAGAGTACATGTGTAAACATTGATCTATATATGGGTTGATATGATATCAACCCCAGCACGCTTTGAATCTGGTGTGTGTGTGTGTGTGTGTGTGTGTGTGTGTGTGTGTGTGTGTGTGTGTGTGTGTGTGTGTACAAGTGTGTGAGTGCGTGTGTGTTGTGTAATTGGTTCGGTTTTGGTTTTTTACTTTCTTGCTGTTTTGGCCTTTTTATGTTCTTTTGTATTACACATAAATATGCTGATTTATTTAGTTTTGTCACTGTTAGTTTTCTGGTTCATTGTACTAGATGAGCTAAATTGTTATTGCTGATGTTAGTACTGCTGGGTGGATTTACATTTCCTGAATTTATTCTTTGATCGAAGGATTAACGTTGTTCTGCCTCAAACCAAAAAGCACATGTACATGTGTGTATATGACCTTGGGAAAGGGAGGGAATGGATGTCTGTGTTATACTTCTTTGCTCTGAATCCAATAGCTGTTGGTTATTCTTGTTTTTCTTATATATGAGTATATTATGTGGTGAAGGGGATATGGGTGAGGATGTGTATGTATATGTAAGTGTTTAAATGATACATCAGTTTCCTCTGTTTATATCCATTTGGTTGTTGTTGTTGTTATTGTTGGTAGTGGTGGGGGTGGGGTTCTGGTTTATTTTGCCTTTTGTTTGTTTTGGGTTTAGGGTGGTTTTCTTGAGGAGAGGGGAGGGGATATTTTAGACTCTTTTTCTCGTCTTTTGTTAGTTCTATATTGTTCTTCATTTGTCTTGGCTGTTATTCTTGTCCTTGTAGTTATTGTCGCTGTTGTTGTTGTGTATGTATATTTGTGTTTGTTTGATTGTTTATTTCCTTGTTGTGGTTGTTCTTTGTTGATTCATCTGTTTTTGTTGTTTTATTCAGTTGTTTGTATGGTTAAAGGTTTGTGTGTATATGTGTGTGTGAGGTGGGGGGGGGGAGGGAAGCAGTTGGTGTGGGTTTTTTATTTTTATTCTGCTTTGTCTTCTTTGTTTGTTTTGGTTTGGTTTTCTTTGTTGCTTGTTTGTATGTGTTATGGCGGAAATTTTTTCAAGGTTTTTGAATTATTTGAATTGTATGGTCTCATATTTTCTGGGTTTTTTGTTTTGTTTTAATTCCACATATGCATATGTTATTGGGTTTTTTTTGTTTGATTTGTATAGTTTACCATAGATTAGGTTTTTTATTCTATGTCTGCATATACATTATCTTTTTTTTCTCGCTTTTTTTTTCTTTCTTTAGATAGATGGCTTGATGAAAAAAAGCAAATGCACTGCTTATTCAATGTACCATCTGAAAATAAAATTTGACTTTGACTTTGACTTATCCACACCCCCCCACACCACCCCCACCCACCACCCCCACCCACACACACCCGCACCTACCAATCCACACGCGCGCGCGCACCACACACACACACACCACACACACACACACACACACACACACACACACACACACACACACACACACACACACATACATACACATGCATGTGCGTGCGCAGGCACACACCAGTAAAGGTTAAGAGTAGCAAAGCAAAACCACAACACAACAATAATTCAAACACATCTCATGAAACACATCATCAGCACAATCAATACAAATATCACAAATAACTTTACATTAAGAAGAAAAACATGAAAAAAATTTTTTGATTAATAAGAAAAGTTTTAACATTATTTCCCCTTCACCCATCACAGCTCACACTTATTCTTTGTCTGGTACTTTATATAAAACTATGCACGCGCGCGCACACACACACACACACACACACACACATTCTCTCTCTCTCTCTCTCTCTCTCTCTCCTCTCTCTCTCTCTCTCTCTCCTCTCTTCTCTCTCTCTTGTTTTGTTGGTTGTTGTTTTTTTGTTGTTGTTTTTTGTTTGTTTTTTTTTTGGGGGGGGGGTTCTGTGGTTTATTTTGTCTTTTTGCTCGTCCAGGGTTGTTTGTTTGTTTGTTTTTTCTTTTTATCTCTTTTTCTTTAAAAAAAATAAAAGTTTTTTTCCCTTTGTTTCTACTGTTTGAAAATATGAGTACTGAGTGCATTTTCAAATGTGACCCCACGGGCGGGGACTGGATGTAAAAAAGCACTTGAGTACTTATTCACTATCCTGAAAAAAAAGAATTTGTTTCTATTACTTACAATGTGTAGATGTTCTTTTTATGAGTTTATTGGCTTTTTCCCCCTCTTTATTATGTGAGTGTATGGGTATTGCATTTATTTTATTATCATGACATTCATTTTGTATGAGTATAATTAAAAAGTGTTTGTGTTGATCATGTGCTATGTGAGTATTACATATTTAGTATTATCCCTGAAACACCCCCCCACCCCCACCCCCACCCCCACATGCACACTCACACACACACACACACACACACACACACACACACAACACAACACACACACACACACCCACACAACACACACAACACACACACACACCACCACTCACTCACTCATCATCAATTCTCTCCCTCAATGACTGTGTAGGTTTAGATTTCTTCTTTGTTTTGTTTCTTTTTTTATTGTGTGGATGTATGGTATTTAAATTTATTTCATTATCATGACATATAATTTGAAACGAATATAATCTAAAATGAGTGTTGATGGGATCGCATACTGTTTTGGGAATTATATATTGGATATTATCTCTGAAATACACACACACACACACACACACACACACACTCCCGTCCTCTGTCGCTGTCTCTCTTCTCACCTTTTATCGTCTTGCTTATAGTTATAGTGTATCTGATGAAGGATTCATTTTTATTTTTCAATACTTTATTGGACTTGCCTCTGTACTTAAGTTTTAATGAGTGCCCTATTCAATATCTTATAATTATGTGTAACAAGTATGTGTACCATTTGACAATGTGTTTGATGTTTATCTTTATGACTTATTATGTTAGTTGTGTTATTTTTCTTGGCTCGTTGTTTTTTCTTGTTGTTGTTGTTTGTCTGCTTTTCGCTTTTTCATCATCTTTTGTTGGTTTGGTTTTTTCTTTCTCTTTTGTTTTTTTTGTTTTGGTTAGGGTTTTTTTGGGAGGTGGGGGTGCGGGGGTATTTTTTGGGTTTCTTTATTTGCTTGCTTTGGGGGGGGGGGGTTTTATGGGGAAGCTATTTGAAAAGGGTTATTTCCCCTTGTTTTTTTGTGAGACTGTATAAGTATTAGGTTATTATTATTTAAAATGTATCCCTAACGGCGGGACTGGATGTAAAAAAGCACATGTGTCTTTTTCATTATCCTCAAAATATAAGAATTTATCATTGTCATTTTCATTGTCATTCTCTCTCTCTCTCTCTCTCTCTCCCCTCTCTCTCTCTCTCCTCTCTCTCTCTCTCTCTCTCTCTCTCTCTTCTTTCTCTCTCTCTTTCTGTATTGTGGCCCAAGGCCGATATGCAATTAAAATTTATTCTCTCTCTCTCTCTCTCTCTCTCTCTCTCTCTCTCTCTCTCTCTCTCCTCCCTTTTCTCTCCTCCTCTCCCCTCTCCTCTCTCTCCTCTCTCCTTCTCATCTCTCTCTTCTCCTCCTCTTCCTCTCTCTCTCTCTCCCCTCTCTCTCTCTCTCTTCCTCTCTCTCTCTCTCTCTCTCTCCTCAAAAGTTGTTGGTCTTCTAATAAAGGGCATTTTCATACGTTTTTATTTTCAATATTATTTTAGGCTTGTTGACTGTACTTGAGCTTCAGTGAATGTCCATTTCAATATCTTTTTATTAGTGAACAACAGTGTACATTCTGCAATTGAAGGTGTTCATTTTATGATCTTTTAAAGTTGACTCTTCCCTCTCTCTCTCTCTCTCTCCCCCTCCCCTTCTTCCTCTCTCTCTTCTCTCTCTCTGTTGTTATGGTGTTTTTTTTGGTACTTTTTGTTTTGTTGATTTTTTTGGGGGTTTTTGTTGTTTGTTTGTGTTTTTTTTTTGGTGTAGTGTGTGTGTGTGGGGGGGGGGGGGTGGACAGGTTGGGTTTTTTTTTTTTTTTCCCCCTTTTTTTTTTTGTTTTTTGTTGTTTTTCTTGTTTTTTGTTTGTAGTTTGGTGGGGGGCAGGTGTTTTTTTGGTGTGTTTTTTTTTGGGGGGGGGGGTTGTTCTGGGGTTTATTTTTTTGTTTCTTGTTTGTTGGGGTTTTTTTGTTTGTTTGTTTTCTTTTTCTTCTTTTTCTTTTTAAAATTTTTTTCCTTTGTTTCTGTTTGAAAATTGGGACTGGTTTTTAAATTTTTTGTGACCCTCGGGGGGGACTGTTAAAAAGCACAGAGTACTTATTCTTATCCCGGAAAAAAAAAAAAAATTTGTCTCATTTCTTCCAAATTTTTGATTTTTTGTATGACTTTTATTGGGTTTACCCCCCTCTTTATTTGGGGGTTATGGGTATTGCACTTTTTTTATTTCATGACATTCAAAATTTTTATGACTTTAAAAATTTAAAAAGTGTTTGGGGTTTTGATCGTGTGCCCGTGAAAATTTTATATTCAGTATTTTCCCCCACACAAGACACCCTAAAATCAATTTTTCTCCCTCATGTGATAGGTTTAGATTTTTCTTTTGTTTGTTTTTGTTTTTTTTTGTGAAGTGGGGGATGGTTTTTTTTTATTATCATGACAATAAATTTTAAAAACCTATAATCAAAATTTATGTTGATGGTGATCGTGCACTGTTTTGAGAATATATAATGAAATTTTCTCTAAATACACACACACATCTTGTTTTCTGTCTTGTGTCTCTTCACTTAATGTTTTGCTTTAGTTATAGTGTATCCTGATGAGGGTTTTATGTTATATTTTTAATACTTTATTGGATTGTCCGCTGTACCAAAAATTTTTTGAAGTGCCCCATTTCAAAAATCTTTTTGTTTGTGTAAAAAGTATATGTACCAGTTTTTAAAAAGGGGAGATGTTATCGTTATGATTTATTTTGTTTGGTTTTTTTGTTTTTTTTTTGGTTTGTTTTTATTCTTGTTGTTGATGTTGTTTTTTGCTTTCTCTTTTTTTTCTTTTTTTTTTCTTTTTTTTGTTTTGGTTTTCTTTCTCTTTGTTTGTTTGTTTTCTTTTTTTGGGGGGGGTTTTTTGGGGGGGGGGGGTGGTGAGGGGGGTTTTAGGATTTTCTTTTAATTGTTTGCTTTGGGGGGGGGGGGGGGAGGTTGTTGGGGGGGGGGCAGTTTTCAAAAGGGTCATTTCCCCTTGTTTCTATTGTAATAAAGTAATAAGTGTTGGGTTATTATTAAGATGTATCCCTAAGGGCGGGGAATGGATGTAAAAAAGCACATGAGTGATTATTCATTATCCTCGAAATAAAAGAACTTGTCATTGCATTGTCATTCTCTCTCTCTCTCTCTCTCTCTCTCTCTCTCCTCTCTCTCTCTCTCTCTCTTTCTCTCTCTATCTCTCTCTCTCTCTACTCTCTCTTTTCTCCTCTCTCTCTTTTCTTCTCTCCTCTCTCTCTCTCTCTTCTCTCTCTCTCTCTCTCTCTCCTTTATTGATTTACTCATAGCTATAGTTGTTGTGTATCCTAATGAAAGACATTTATACTTTCTATTTGGGGGTGATTATTTTGGGCTTGTTGACTGTACTTGAGATCCAGTGAATGTCCCATTTCAATATATTATTGTTAGGGTAACAAATATGTGTACTGATTTTAACATTATGAAGGTGACAAATTTTATAACTTTATAAGTTTGGCTTTTACTTCTCCTCTCTCTTTTCTCTTCTCTCTCTCTCTCTCTCTCTTTTCTCTCTCTCCTCTCTCTCTCTCTCTCTCTCTCTCTCTCTCTCTCTCTCTCTCTCTATCTGTGTTGTTGTTTTAGGTTGGGTTTTTTTTCTATTTGTTTCAGTTTTTTTGTTTTTTTTTTGTTTTGGTGGTGTGTGTTGGGGGAGGGGGGGGGGGGCGGGTGGTTTTTGGAGGAGTTAGGTGTTTTTTTTCTCATTTGTTTGTTTGTTGTTGTTTTTCTTGTTTTTAATTTGTTTGTTTGTTATGGTGTTGTTGTTGTTGTTTTTTGGAGGGCGTGTTTTTTGGGGTTTTTTCTTTTTTTTTGTTTGTTTGGTTTGGTTTTTACACACAAAAAATTTCCCTTTTCTTCTACTGTTTGAGAGGTATTGGGTTCATTTTTAAAATGTGTCCCCACGTAGGGGCGGATGAAAAAAGTACATGAGTACTTATCTTTTCCGGTTAAAAT
>JAQIHA010000115.1:0-5000 GCA_028751875.1 Rapana venosa
AAAAACAAAAAAAACAAAAACAACCCCCAAAAAAAACTTTAACAAAAAAAAAACAAACACACCTCAAAAAAACACAACCACACACAACCCCCCACCCCCTCTCTCCTCCTCTCTCTCTCTCTCCCCTCACTCCCCCCAATTTTCCAGTAGAGTTGTGTTTTATGCTTGCTTTTCATAATTCCACTGAAATAAAAAGACTTTTGACTTTTCATTTGACTTTCACAACAACACATCACACACACAGCCACACGGATCACACACACCCAAATAACCACACACTAGTAATTCTACACACAAACAACACACACACACAAGACAACACCACCCGTTCTCTAAACTCTACTTCCTGCTCTCTCCTCTGGGACGGCCTCGGTGAATTTTCTCAAGCTGACGTGTGTGTTACGCTTGCCTTTCATGGAACGTCGCGTCCACAGTGCTATTATGGTGATTTTTGGCTATGAACTGATCATTAACGTTCCATCGTTGTATGTCAACATTTCTGCAAATACCAGTTAAACGGTTGTAATTAGTACATAAAATAATTACTGCAAGATATAGAGACCAAACGATGCGTGATTCAATATAATTCACTGTTCTCCTTGCCTCGCTTCTTTCGTGTCGTGTGCGCACGGCTGTGAATTGTGACAGGCCAGGGTCAGAGTGTAAACAGATTTTGGTCATTGTGTACTTGAGCCCTGTGTCCAAGGGACTGAACTCAAATAAACACCGATATTAATGACACTGGAAGCAGTGAGATGTTTCCCTTGAGCAAGAACGCACAAACTTGGAAAATTTCACAACAGGAATGTCAATCCCCACTTAATGTCATCATTTTTGACTGCTTTTGCTCAGTCAGCAAAACTCAGCTTCATCTAACCATTAATCAAAAAACGTCATAGATGAAGATTCAAAAGCTAGACAACAATATGGCACAATTTTAAAGAGATAATGAGAGAAACAGGTGTGAAAGAAAACAGACAAGACATTGATGATCTGAAGAAGACTTCAAAACAATTTCAGACAGACTGACCGACTGAAAAGAATCTTGAACAGACTGAACAAATGCAGAAATCCTGCAAGTAATACTTAATATTGAAGAAGACTTTCAGGAAGGAAGGTCTCCAGTACGGAGATATCCAACCTCCTGAATTCTTTGATTCTCGACCAGCTGGCACCAGAAGACATCGTCAGGGCCTTTGTCTTGGAAACCTCGAGCCCACGGAAGCAGTCCTCGGCCAGTTTTGGTCCAGTTCAGTCGCTGGGCCTACAAAATGGCTGTTCTGGGGATCTCCTCTCAGAGACTACCTCAATGGAAAATAGGGGTCAGTGTTGCCGCTGACCTTACATCACGCCAAAAAGAATTGGTTGACTTTTACCGTAGCCAGGGAAAGATAGCCTACATTTTCAATGGAGATTACAGGTAGAAAGAAAGACAAGCAGCACACACAAAGTCATGGCTTCCTGATCAACGAAGCAGAAGGCTGGCGATACAGAACCTGTGCTGGACACTGAGACTGGCCCATCACCATCACGGCAGAAATGGCAGACAGAAGCAGGACACTTCAACAGACTACTGAGTGAAAACAACGGCCAGCCAAGAAGGTATTATTCAAGGTCTTCTGGCCAACAAGCCATGGCACACACAGCATACAAAGTGATGAAAAG
This sequence comes from Rapana venosa, assembly GCA_028751875.1. Taxonomy (NCBI): domain Eukaryota; kingdom Metazoa; phylum Mollusca; class Gastropoda; order Neogastropoda; family Muricidae; genus Rapana; species Rapana venosa. The sequence continues at coordinate 1,666 of JAQIHA010000115.1, forward strand.
AACGACCTACATCAATGAGTCCAGTCAACTGAATTATGGGACTCAAGAAGCCAGATCAGAGACAGATCCAGAGACTCTAACTGGATAGGCAAATCACTCCAAGCGAGATACCAAGTGGATGCCGATTGCCCCGGGAACTTCACTTACAGTGAGGTTGTGAGAAAAACATCCACTCAGACAGAAAGACTGTGTCTTACAAAGACCAAAGGAACAGAGTGACAGAAAACAATTACAGAAGACAAAGGAACATCTGTGCTTAGAGAACAGATCCAATCCACTGTGGTTCACAACACTAAACACTTCTCTTGTGCAGGACACTAACAGAGAGGACCAGTCAGCAATATGATCAGCTATGAAGGACAGAGAAGCAGAACATGATGATCAAGACATTGACAGTACCATTGACAATGATAATAAACGATGAACATACTGACGAGACGAAATTACCAATGCCAGAACTGACGAGGACTTGGTAGACAATGTGGGTGACATTTACTGTCATGAAATGATGATACCGACTTTGACCAAAATAACGAAGAAATACCAGAAGTGACTGACACTGATTTTGACACACAAGCTGAGTGTGCAAATCTCAGTATGAATGAGTGTGTACATCTACTCATAAGTCCAATGAAACAGTGACAAAGGATAGGAATGTACCAAGAAGGAAGCAGTAGCTGCACAATCAGACACTATGCCAGCACCATGTACCCAAAACACAAAAAGTAATTGTAGAAAGAAAAGCGAGGCAAAGCTGGGTAAAACTCGCGATGCCCGTTTGTCAGCATCAGGAGCAAGCCAGGCCACCTAGGCGCGTGCCTCTCAGAAACAAACAGGCACACAACAAAGCTCGCAGGGGGTCTCAGGCAGATCTGTCAGCCAGTCCAGCATCCTAGACTCTCTCCAACGAGTGTCAGTGGATGACCACTCCAAAGGAAGTGAAAGGATGGGTGAGAAAGGAAATCTCATTCAAAGGAGCATCTGGCTCCAGCAAATAGGAGACTGGCCGGGCCACAATAAGTGTAACCAAGCTAGAGGTATTCAAAGTCCCCTCAGAGCAATATTCGTATACCCAAAGAAAGCCATAGTTTGTCAAGACTCTAGTTATGTTGTACATAATGTAAATATTACGCAGCTTCGTTTTCTTAATTACAATGTTAATGGTTGCTCCAGAAACTAGAGAACAGGATTTCATAGATTTTTCTCTTGATGCATGATTTTATTTGCCTAACAGAAACTTTTGTTGCAGACACTTTGATTCATCACTTTCTCTGATTTTGTTATATTACTTCAAAAGCTAAAAAATTGTCCCACCAAGGAAATATTCTGGAGGGGTTATTGTCATGATTAGAAAGAAAATAGCAGCTTTTGTTGAAAAGATTGAAATTGAATATGAGAATACATTGTTATTAAGATTTACAAAGATATGTTTTTCAACTGACAAACATATACTGATAATATGTACGTATATTCCACCTCATATTCCATGTTCTGGACATTTCAGCATAATGGATATGGGATGGAAATGTTGGAACAATGTATACTAGACCTGCAGGACTCAAATGACGATTTTTACCTCATGTTAATGGGGGATTTCAATGCTCGAACTTCGAATGGTAACTATTCATTTTGTGATGATAATTTCGATTTTGATGTAACAGACTCTACCACTGTGATTTTTTGAGGAATTCTCAAGATAACAATACAAACGTATTTGGTAGACAACTTCTGAAATATGTAACATGTTCGATTGTATGATACTGAATGGTCTGTGTCAATCAAAATTTGATGATGGTTTTACATATATCTCATCTTCAGGAGCCAGTACTGTTGATTATTTTGTTCTTTCTTGCAAGTTATTTTTAACTGTAAATATTGTTGCATTGATATAGAAAACGATGACTGATCTGATCATTTACCAAATTTTTAAGACGATTAACTGGAATGATGACATAAATGAAGATAATAATAAAGAAAGAGCAAAGAGTCAAATATATACAAGAAAAACTTGTCTGGAAAGAGGATAAGAAAGAAGAACTTCATTAGATCACTAAGTAGTAACATAATTCAAGAAAATATTAAAATGGCTGTAGATTTACTCGACAGTGAATGTAATAAGGTTTTGATCTTTTTGTCCAAGTGTTAAAGAATCCAGCAATGCATGCTAGTGAAAAACTGTTAAGAGACGGAGAAAGCAGTCAGAATGGTTTGATTCTGAGTGCTATCAAGTAAAAAAGAAACTAGAAAAAACTTTGAATATTTTTAGAAAAAAAAAATGATGATAACAGACTTCTGTATGTCACAGCACGAAAAAGTATAAAAATATTAAATCCAAAAGACAAGCATTCAGAAAGCAAAAGTAGAGTCTCTCACTACAAATATTTCTAACCAGCACTTTCGGGAAGAACTAGAAGTATGGCTGTAATGAATAAAGAGAAACCTAAAAATAATATAAAAACTTCAGACTGGTAAATCATTTAAAAGTGTGTTCAAGTAGTGAAACTTACCTTAATCAGCATGCAAATATAGATGTTAATTGTCTGAGAGAGTGAACATGACTCAACAAAGAGATATCTGAAGAAGAAGTACGTAGAGCTGTAAATAAATTGAAGTGTGGAAAAGCCAGTGGAATTGATGGAATATGGCTGAAATGCTAAAAAATGGTGAACGTGAGGTTAATACTTTCTTATCAAGCTTTTCAAAACAATATTCAGCAAGTATTTATCCTCATGTTTGGTCAAAGGCTGTGATAATACCAATTTTATAAGAAAGGAGATTTAGACAATGCAGACAATTACAGGGGCGTTTCCCTGCTAACGTCTTATCAAAGTGTTATACATCCAACTTAACTCAGACTGTATGAATGGCTAAAAATAATGATCTCATTGTGAAAATCAGGCAGTTTTCGAAAAAAAACTCTAACCGTCGACAGACTTTAACCTCTAGCAGTATCGAAAAATGTATCAAAGAAAGGCAGAAAGCTTTATGTTGCTTTTGTAGACTTCAAGAAAGCCTTCGATTTTTAGTAAGCCATGAAAAACTTCTTGAATGTATAGCAAACCAAGGCTTAAGGGTAAGTTCTTTGCTACATTATCATCTAGTATATGTCGTTGGTGTCATGTAATCAGAGTTAATGATGAATTGTCAGAGTTTTTGAGTGCCCAATAGGTGTAAGACAAGGCTGTGTACTAAGCCCTACATGTTTACAATGTTCATCAATCAGTTGGCTAATCATTTAATGAAAAGGGCAGCATGGAGTCCAAATACTGCTGATATTTTGAATATTTATATTACTTTTGCTGACGACGTAGCTTACTTTCAGTGACCCCATTGAT
>JAQIHA010000115.1:10000-18805 GCA_028751875.1 Rapana venosa
GGCAAAATTCTTAGAAAAAAGCCACTCTGATAGGAAAACAAATACAGTTGCAGACAGAAAAAAATTGTGGCGCTGCTCTTGTGGCGACGCGCTCTAGAGCAACCCGAATTTCCCGCAGAGAAATCTCGTGACTTAAAGTGGTATAAAATATAAAAAATTAAATATAAAGAGTGCGCGCGTGCGCGCGTGTGTGTACATGCATGCACATTTGTGTGTTGTGTGTGTGTGTGCTGTGTGTGTGTGTGAGAGAGAGACAGAGACAGAGACAGTGCGTATGTGTGTGTATGTGTGTGTGTGAGAGAGAGAGAGAGAGAGAGAGAGAGAGATAGAGACAGAGAGAGAGAGAGAGAGAGAGAGAGAGAGAGAGAGAGAGAGAGAGAGAGAGAGAGAGAGAGAATAAAGATATCAGCTGCGTAACATCAAATGGCAAAGTTAATGGAAACAAAATTACATCAACAGCTTTTTAAAAAAAACCCAAAAGTCTTCTTCTAAGCGGTCGTTACATAGACCTAAAAACGGGGACTATGTACAAGGGAGTGAGCAATCTCAATCAAAAGAACAGTGTTTCATGGTATGTGTGTGTGCGTGTATGTGGTTGCGTGTGTGCATGCGTGGGTACGTGCGTGCGTGCGTGTGTGTGTGTGTGTACGCGTGTGTGTGCATGTATGTGCGTGCTTGCCTGCTTGCCTATCTGCCTGCCTGCAAACGTGCATACGTGTATGTGTATGAGTCCATAATACTATTTTCATATTTTGCCTGCCAATGTTATTAAAAGGATTGAATCTGATTCTTCGGTTTGTTTGTTTGTTGTTTTGTCAGTCAGAATGACTGTCTGTCAGTCAGACTGTCTGTTTCTGTCTCTGTTTGTCTGTTTCTGTCTCTGTCTGTCTGTCTCTGTCTGTTTCTGTCTCTGTCTGTCTGTCTTTTATGTCTCTGTCTGTCTGTCTGTCTTTTTATGTCTCTGTCTGTCTGTCTGTCTGTCTGTCTATCTATCTATCTCTGTCTGTCTATCTGTCTGTCTCTGTCTGTCTATCTATCTATCTATCTATCTATCTATCTATCTATCTATCTATCTATCTATCTATCTATCTATCTGTCTGTCTGTCTGTCTATCTATCTATTTGTCTGTCTGTCTCTGTCTGTATGTCTATCTCTCTGTCTCTGTCTGTCTGTCTCTGTCTGTCTATCTATCTATCTATCTATCTATCTATCTATCTATCTATCTATCTATCTATCTATCTATATGTCTGTATGTCTGTCTGTCTGTCTATCTGTCTATCTATCTATCTGTCTGTCTATCTATGTGTCTCTCTGTCTGTCTGTTCCTGTCACGCGAGAGAACCAAGGCATTGATTTTTGGGTGAAGAAGGTGGAGGTTTTCTCCTGCTCATGTACACAAACAAAACACAACACCACAAAACAAAACAAAAACCAAAAACAAAAAAACACAAACAAAAAACCCATCATCGACCTAGCAGAGAAAACGAAGAAAGGAGAGAACAAAAACCTGTCATTAGAATTACACAGTCCCCAGGAACTGACGGTATGATGCTATAGATCTGTTTTGAAAATGTGTGTGTGTGTGTGTGTGTGTGTGTGTGTGTGTGAGAGAGAGAGAGAGAGAGAGAGAGAGAGAGAGAGAGAGAGAGAGAGAGAGAGAGAGAAAAGAGAGAGAGAGAACTCGAACTCGAACTCGAATGTTTTAATGAGGATAATTGGATAAGCCAGGGCTTCTTTACACCAGGTCCTCAGAAAAAACAACAACAACAAAACTACAACATAAAAAACCAAAGACCAAACAAAAGGCAAACAAACATGAAGAAATGCATAGCATAATTATACACAATGAAGCTGACAAAAACTCAATCACTTAGTTATACTTGCAATCAACTACTCACATTAATATTCAATTTTGTACTAAACCAGCCAGAGAGAGAGAGAGAGAGAGAGAGAGAGAGAGAGAGAGAGAGAGAGAGAGAAGAGAGAGAGAGAGAGAGAGAGAAGAGAGAGAGAGAGAGAGAGAGAGAGAGAGAGAGAGAGAGAGAAAGAGAGAGAGAAAGTGTGTGTGTGTGTGCGTGCGTGTGTGGTGTTGTGTGGGTGTGTGTGGGTGTGTGTGTGTGGGTGTGTGTATGTGTGTGTGTGAGAGAGAGAGTGTGTGTGTGCGTGTGTGTCGTATGTGTGTGAGAGAGAGAGTGTGTGTGCGTGTTTGTGTGTATGTGTGTGTAGGGGGGTGGGGGGGGGGGGGGGGTGAGGCGAAGGGGAGGAGGACGAGGACGTAGCGCGCGCGTGTGTGTGCGTGTGTGGTGTGTTGTGTTGTGTTGTAGTGTGGTGTGGGATGAGTGGTGTGTGTGTGTATGTGTGTGTGTGTGTGTGTGTGTGTGTGTGTGTGTGTGTGTGGTGTGGTGTGTGGTGTGTGTGCGTGTGCGTGCGCGCGTGTGTGTGTGTGGAGGTGGATGGGGTGGGGTGGGGGACGGGCGAGGAGGAGGGAGGAGGAGGAGGAGGACGTGTGTGTGTGTCTGTGTGTGTGGTGTCTCTGTGTGTCTCTGTGTGTAGTGTTGTTGTTGTTGGGGAAGGAGGGTGGGAAGACGGTGTGTGTGTGTGTGTGTGTGTGTGTGTGTGTGTGTGTGTGTGTGTGTGTGTGTGTGTGAGAAAGAGAGAGAGAGAGAGAAAGAGAAAGAGAGAGGGAGAGAGAGAGAGTGTGTGTGTGTGGTGTGTGTGTGTGTGGTGATGGGGGAGGAAGGGGGTGGAAGACAAGTGGGGGGTGTGGATCCTGTCAGCTTCAGCATTGGTTTAAAGTATTGTTATGAAATCTTAGCTTTTTGTCGAGTCATTCTGAAGCAAAACATCAGTGACAGTTTCTCCGATTACGAAACCCGTTTTCTGACATTGCTGTATTGATGACAACTCTTCCCACGTTTTGCTTTTTTTGTGTGTGTGTTTGGGTTTGTTGTTTGTTTGTTTGGGAGAAGGGGTTAGGGTTTGTGTTTTGTTGTGCTGTTGGATGCTGCTGCTCTTGTTGTTGTTGTTGTTGTTTTCCATCTTCCTTGCTGTCCTGTTGTTTCTCCCCAGTCTCATTTTTCGTTTGTTCTCTGTCTGTCTCTGTCATGTTTGTTGTCTGTGCTGTCTTTGTCTCTCTCTTAGTAATGTTGTTTTACAAACAAGTTTGTTTTTAAAATTTGATCTTTTTTGTATTAGTTTTGTATATAACGCTTTTTCGTTTGTTTGTGTACAAGTTACTTCTTGAAGTATTATTTTGTTGTTGTTGACAAATTCATGTCAGTATAAATTCAGATTATTCTGTGAATGAATAGATAATGATGATGATGATGATGATGATGATGATGATGATTATGATGGATATGTGTGTGTGCGTGCGTGCGCGGACGTCCATACGTGAGTATTTTAGTATTGTAAATGTTTGTCATCCGTTGTGTGTGTTTTTGTATGCGTGTGTGTGGATGTGTACGTGCGCGGCTGTGCGCGCGCGGCGATGTGTGTGTGTGTGCTATGTGGTGTTGTGTGTGTGTGTGAATTGGTGTTGTATACCTTTTTGCACACAAATCTCATAGTTGTACAAATAAATTATCTGCAACACGTATTGGTTTTAAAACGTGCTTTAAAGATGAAGCTGAATAATGGAAAAAGGGAAAGAAAAAGGGAAGGAAGAAAGAGGAGGAAAAGAAAGGAAAGAAGCACGGAAAAGAATGACAACAACAAAAACAAAGCAGAAAGGGGGGTTAAAAAAATTACAAAAAAAAGTTCGCGAGGTTTTAGCAGCAGCAGCAGCAGCAATAAACAACTAAAATAGCAACAGCACAACATATACAACTATCAACAAGCAAAGAAAGAAAGAACGAAAGAAAGAAGAAATGAAAAAAAAAGAAAAGAAAGAAAGACAGGAGAGAAAAAAAAAGATAGCAATACAACCTCTCCACCACCACCATCACACTTACAACTCCATCCCCACCACTACCCTATTTACCACCACACCCCACCACCACCAACAACAACAACAAAAGCAACACTTGTTTTTCAATCGTCACGAGAAAATATGTCGACCTAAATGCACACTAAAGAAACTGACGACACTTTTTTATACTTGGTCTCTTCTTCCTCCCTTCCATCCCCCCTTTTTTTATTTTTTAACCTCTTCGATTGTGTAGTTGTTTGTTGTTGTTGCTGTTTGTTGTTCTTTCCCCAGAAAAAATAAGACAAATCATACATCTTTTTTTCCCTCGCAGGGATGCGCGGGGCCTGTCTGTCTGTATTAAAATGCATCGCCAGCCTTCTGAAAATTCGTGCAAGGAATTCCCTTCTTTTCTATCCCTCTCTTCGTTTCTGCCTTGTTTCCTTTTTCATCCTGTCCCCTTTTTCCCTCTTTGTCTATTTTTTCTTGCCTTCTTGGCCCATTTTCCTCCCTCTTTTTTTCCTCAAGAAAGACTTGCAAATATAAAAAATGTCTTTGGGCCCGAAGTGGGATGCGCGGGTCTGCTGCAGGCGTTTCTTTTTATTTTTTATTCTTTTATTTCTAGGATAAGGGAAAAATATGTTTTCAGGTGTTTTTTTTTTACACCCAAACCCCCGTGTGTATCAGTTTTGAAAATTTGTCATCCGTTTTTCCTGCCCAAAATGGCCTTCTTCGAAAAGCGGAAGGGTTTTAAGTGTGCGAAACGGGACCTCGGTTTATAGTTCATCAAAAAGATTTTTTTTTTGGGGGGGGGGGGGGGGGAGGTGGGGTCGGCACTGATGTTACCCCAGAGGAGAATCCCCTCGAAGATCGAACCCGGGGTCAGCAGACACGAGCCATCACTTAACCCCCAGGCTACCCCCTTAACGGCGGAAAGGCGTTTTCGCACATATGACAGACAACATTTTCGTAGAAAAAGTGTTTTACTTTTGCCCCCTTTGTTTACGCGACTCCCCGCTGTTCTTTTGTTTTACCTCAGTTCAAATTTTTATGCTGATGGAAAAGGGCATCGCCGCAGTTGTAAAATGATTCAGAGAAAGAGATTGCCCAGGATAATGAAGCCCAAAGGATAGCTGGTAGTGATAGATGATAGTAAAATAAAAAGGCTGTTTTGGGGGGAAAAAAACAGTGTTTTGTAGCTTCTTCGAAATCTTTTGTCTTGTCTGTTTTTGTTGTTTCTCTCTCTGTTTCGTTCTCTTCTCTCTTCTTCTCTCTTTCTCTCTCCTCTCTCTTTCTCTCTCTCTCTCTCTCTCTCTCTCTCTCTCTTGTCTGTTGTCGTCTGTCTGTCTTTTTATCAATTTTTATCTATCTATCTTGGGTCTTAAGTTTTTTTTTTTTAACAAATTTTGTTGTGGTGGTTTGGTTATACAAAAGATATTGTTTTTGTGCTTTTTTACCACAAAAAACTAAGCGTTCGGAAACCCCCTTCAACTATGGGGCCAAGGGCCCTTTTGTGAATAATTCTTTCGGTTGGAGCCCTCTCTTCTGTCTCTCTGTCCCTTTTTTTGTCTTTCTCTTTCTCTCGTCTGTTTTTTTTTGGTCTGAATTCAGAAAGAGAGAGAGAGAGGGGAGAGAGAGAGAGGAGAGAGAGAGATGGGAGAGAGAGGAGGAGAGAGAGGAGAGAGAGTAAAACCAGAAACAGATTGACAGAGACAGAAAAAGAGAAAGAAAAATACCCCAAAAAGGGCACGAGAGAGAGAGAGAGAGGAGGAGAGGAGAGGGAGAGAAGGGAGAGAGGAAAAGGAGGGAGAGGGAGAGAGAGAGGAGAAAGAGGAAAAAAGGGGGAAAGGAAAGAAGGGAGGGGAGAGAGAGAGGGGAGGAAGAGAGAGGGTTGAGGGGGAGAGAGAAAAAGAGAAGACAGACAAACAGGACAAAATAAAAATAAAAGACAAACAAAAGACAGACAGACGGGCATTAAAATGATTTTATCCCTAAGTTAGAATACGGCTCCTTTAATTAATGGTTTGTGTGTAGGTGGGTGGTGGATGGGTAGGGGGGGGGGAGGGAACAGTCGCTACGCACCGCAAAAAAATTCACCTTTGGTAAACCCAGAGCCTTTTTAAGCCAAGGGAAAGAAAAACAAAAAAAACCAACCCTTAATTCTTTTGCTCATTTTTTGGACGAAAGCAAAAAAAATTATTAAGTAAGTTCAAAAGTAAGAGGTTCACCGGTCAAACTGCTTCCCTTCACTGAGGGGCAGCGCAGCAGCAGCAGCAAGGGGCAGCAGCAGCAGCAGCAGGCAGCTGCAGCAGCAGTAGCAGCAGCGTTGAGCGCAACAAATGACATTATTTACACCAAATTCTCTTGCGGGGAAAGGGGCCCAAAGGGGATATTCAGCGCAGCCTCTTTCAACCTCTGGGGAAAGACCTCTTGGTTTCTTTTGCATCTGTACATCTGCCCGGGGGTTCTGAGATGTCTTATTCCTATTTCCCGGGGCGGTGTGGTATGAAATAAAGGGTTAAAATGTATTGATGGGGGTGGTATGAAGTAAAGGGTTGTGTGTATAGAGTGTAGTATGAAATAAAAATAAAAATGCTGTATTGAAGTAAACTGCAGAAATGTATTGACGGGTGTTTGAAATAAAGTCGTGGTAGTGTAAACAAACAAACAAAACAAAAGAAACTCCTATTATCTAAACATCGCCCCTCTTCACAGTCTTAGTACGTCAGAGTGGTGTATCGTGTGTGGGATAGGCTCGCACGCAGCAACACTTTTGTGGTTTGAATAAGTTTGGGTTTTTTTTAGAAAGAAAGAAATATCAATTACATACAACTTGAGCAACAACAATGTAATTGCCCTTCGTGGGATGATTAAAGTATTTTTGACTTGACAACAAGCAAATAGCTTATAGCGTGTGAACGCTCTAACACAGAAAACATGATTAAACTAGATAGTACTCTGGCAACATTTCTTTTGTTAGGGGACGGGATAGCTCAGTGGTCAGAGCACTCGCTTTCCCCAGCTAAGATTAAGCAGCATCGAGCGTGGCTACTACTTGGATGGGTGACCGTTTGCGCGCCTTGGCTTCAGTACAGTCCCCCAGTTCACCCAGCTGTAAATGGGTACCTGCCTCTTTAGGGACATGGAAGGTAAAGCAGCGAGGGAGAGGAGATGGGTGCCGCCCTCATTATGGGACACCTATTTTTTGTTCACATGCTTCTGTTAAAAAGTGATCGCAGTATAGATCTTTCAGTTCCGGAATCTGGAATCCGTTTGGTGCCATTCCTATACTTGATCAAGTCAATATCTTTATAACTGCCTGTGTGGGTACATTCAGAATGAAGAAGGAAGAGGAGAAGAAGAAGGTGATGATGATGATAATGAGAGGAAAAGAAGAAGAGGAAGAAGAAGAAGAAGAGGAAGAAGAAGAAGAGAAAGAAGAAGAAGAAGAAGAGAGAAGAAGAGGAGAGAGGAGGAGGAGGAGGAGAGGAGGAGGAGGAGGAGGAGGAGGAGGAGGAGGAGGAGGAGGAGGAGGAGGAGGAGGAGGAAGAGGAGTAAGGGGATGAGGTTGAGGATGAGAATGAGGAAGAGGAAGAAGATGGTGATGATAATGATGATGATGACAACGATGACGGTGACAATGATGATGGAGAGAAGATGAAAAAGCTTTCTTTTCACAAGTTAGACATATTTCTAAAGACAGTATCATTAGTTCATCTTTTTCCAGCTCGTGGAAAACGTGATGTGTTGACAGAGGTGTGTCATGTACACCTTATCATGAGGGGCTGTGACTGATTAATTATAAACAAACCACATTTCTTCATTCGTGAGAAGGAAGTGGGCAGGACGGTTAAGACGTTCACCTGCCTAACAAGTAAACTGTGAGGTTCTGGGTTCGATTCCCAGCCTCGCCCTTTCTTCCCAGTCTGACGATAAAATCGAACTGAATGTCAAAGCCCTTCGGATGAGACTATAAGCCGAGGCCCAGTGTGCGAATGCACAGCAGAGCAGTTTGCGCACAACCCGTTCTGCCTTTCGAAAGAGTATGCCATTTCGTGCCGGTTGGTTCGAACGGATGACAAACTTTCAAAAACACATGGACATAAGTGTTGCGTTTAGACATCATCATGAAATCGAAATGCTGCTATCTAAACGGTGGGGGGAGAGAGGTTGTACACACAAAAATCTCACCATTGGTGAACCTCGGAGCTCTAGCCGAGGAACGAAACAAAAAATCTGTTCGTTTACTCTCTGTCTGTCTCTGTCTGTCTCTGTACTGTCTGTCTGTGTGTGTGTGTGTCTCTCTCTCTCTGTCTCTGTCTGTCTGTGTCTCTCTCTGTGTGTCTCTGTCTGTGTCTGTCTCTGTCTGTCTGTCTCTGTCTGTCTGTCTGTCTCTCTCTCTCTGTCTCTGAATCTGTCTATCTGTCTCTCTCTCTCTCTCTGTCTCTGTCTGTCTGTGTCTCTCTCTGTGTCTCTGAATCTGTCTGTCTGTCTGTCTGTCTCTGTCTGTCTCTGTCTGTCTCTGTCTGTCTGTCTCTCTCTGTCTCTGTCTGTCTGTCTCTCCATTTCATTTCATTTCATTTCTCTCTCTCACCACGCCTTTCTCTCTCTCTCTCTCTCTCTCTCTCTCTCTCTCTCTCTCTCTCTCTCTCTCTCTCTGTGTGTCTCTGTCTGTCTCTGTCTCTGTGTTCTTTTTGGCTTGCTCACTCGACCAGAGAGCTGACAAGCTTTAATATCTAGCACATGCTGTGCATTATCGATTGGCTAATGGACTTTCACAGCAGCATGGGCACGGTCAATTAGATTTCTTTTTCTAAACCTGGGCATTCGCGTGTGACGGAAATTAACGCTGCAACTGTTTCTTCTCTTTAGGTTTGCTCATTTTCTCGGCTTCCTTT
>JAQIHA010001150.1:0-12091 GCA_028751875.1 Rapana venosa
TCAAACAGTATCCAAAAAAAGAAAGTGGAGGGGTGAGGTTACTGATGCTAGAAAAATGATAGGGTTATGGAAGTAAGGGAAGGAAGGGGGTCACCCATTGACCCATCTGCACTTGTCTGGTCGTCTGCTTGTGTCTAGAAATGGATGTCGTCTGGTGGGCTGTGAGAATGGCTGGCAGCACGTGATGTTTTCACAGCTTCTGTGTAAACCTTGTCACTTTCTGTCCTCTCTGTCTGTCTGTCTGTCTGTCTGCTGTCAGTTTCCGGTGGTGTCAGCGGGAGTGTTGTCACGTCAGCCATGTCTTCCTTTCTGTGACAAGTGATTGACAGGCGGTGTCAGTTTCCTGTAACTTATCTGCCAGTGGCTATTTTTAGCGTGTCTGTGTCTGAGGATGGAGGGGGGGGGGGTTCATTTTTATTTTAGTCTCTGGAAAAACAAACTCAATGAAAGAGTCAACAGAATAAAAGATACAGATGTTAAAGAAAGGGCTGCAACTTAAGGTCTCTGCCAATCTGCCTGCCTGCCCCTCTGTCTCTCTCTCTCTCTCTCTCTCGGCGGACGGCGTGACGGGACGAGAACTAAAAGGGCGTGCTGTTAGTAAGCTGCTGCAAATTTTTGCATTTAAGCTTCAAAATGTCAGTTACTGGCCTTCCAGCAACTGTAGTAACAACTTTAAACGCCCTGCTGTTCGACAACGTCCTATCGAGCTGGAAAGTCTCGGGGGAGAGCGGCAGCGTTGTCTTCGTCTTGCGACTGAAGCCAGTTGACAAGTTAGTATCAACAGAAATGGCGGACCCAGTGCTGAATCGTAATTCGCGAGTTCAGTATTTTCGCAAGAAGTGCCCTTCCCAAATCCGTCGTGACGTCCAAAGAAGTAAACAACATCAAGAAAGACAGGCAAGTCGTCAGTGTGACAAGGACAGTGTTCTGGAAGAGCCGGTGTTGTCTGACAGTGACTCCCTGCATCGTGAGAGAGTGGATGCCGAATCAAAACAAGCCAGCGTGTACACAGAGCTGTGTGTTGACAGTGCAGTGAATGTCCCAGCCACACTAGATTCTCTTGATTTGCCATGTGAACCAGCAACAGACAGTAAGATCGGTGTGTCTTCTGAGGCGTCTGATGTGCAGGAAGAGCTGACAGTTGGCTGCACAGTGGATGACTCTCATACTGGTATTGTGAAACAGTATGTGTCTACTCTAACTGACAAACGTGTGCAGCGTAGATTAAGGGACAGCAAGAGAAACACACGGTTTCGAAAGGTGGTGGTACATAGTTCGGTTGATCAAAACATTGTGATGTGTGAATCAGATGACATCACCCTGGAATACTCTTGGAATGGAGATCCTGGCGAGGAATCTAAGTGTGTGTTCTGGTACATCAAGCAAGAAGAGAAAAACATGTTGCCAGAAGAACGTGTCAGGCTTGCCAGACTTCGTAAAGGGAAACAGTGTACTAACACACAACACACAGCGACAGTGGTGGCGAATGCTGAGCAGGAGTTACATCATCTTCGGGATCTGATCCAGTCTTACATGGGCTGACTGCGTCTTACATGGGCTGACTTCGCTGGCTGTAGACTGGAAAAGGAAAGGCTGGTTTGAAAATTGGGACACTTGAGACACAGACATTAATGTATCGAATCTTGATGTACATACCACTACTGCCATGGTTTCCATGTCATTGTAATCGCGTCGCGTTCGATATCCTTGTTACCGCGCCGCAGCGCTATATGGCTTGATCGCTAAATAGCAATAAAATTGTGTCAATTGTGTCTCTCTCTCTCTCTCTCTCTTTCTGGGACCGGATAGCGTGGTGGTTAGAGTGATATATTCGTGATCTGCTGACCCGGGTTCGATTCTCGTTCAAGAGGATTTTTTTCCTCTGGAGTTAACATCAGTGCCGACTCCACTCTCCCGTGTGTGTGTGTGTGTGTGTGTGTGTGTGTGTGTGTCTGTGTCTGTGTCTGTCTGTCTGTCTGTCTTGCGTCTTTTTCTTTATAATTCCTTTTATTTCAAGGATAATGAAATAAGCTCTCCGTGTGCTTTTACCTACAGTTCCTGTGTGCATGCAGTTTGGTAAATTTTATCATCCCTTCTCGGCCTACACTTCCAAAAAGCTGAACAGGCTTTAACATGTGCACAATATGTTCTGTCTGTCTGTCTCTCTCTCTCTCTTTCTCTCTGTCTGTCTGTCTGTCTGCCGTTGTCTGTCTGTCTGTCTGTCTCTCTCTGTGCCTGTCTGTCTGTCTGTCTGTCTGCCTGTCTGTCTGTCTGTCTGTCTGTCTGTCTGTCTCTCTCTCTCTCTCTCTCTCCCTCCCCCGAAAGGTGCGTGAAACGTTGCTCTGCGTTAGGTGTGGAATTTTGACAGATTGAAACCTGTGTTCTTGAAAAGTTTTTGCATGGTGGTGTATGTGGTGTTAGTGTACAAGAAGGTGTAAAAAAAGAACCAAAAAGGTTAGTGGCTGTGGTGTAATTAACAGTTGTATAAAACACATGGAAGAAAAAAGAATTTGAATTTGCCATTACGTTACAGTACGTTACATGAGCTCACTTCTATAACTTCTGTTTAGCATGAAACCCAGAAACTGAGAGTGCAATTTTCACGTGCATCGTCAGCTGTACACCCACCACCTATCGACTTTTTTTTTTTTTTTTTTTTTTTTTTTTTTTTTAAAGGGTTGTGTCACTTTCCCTCCCCACCCCCACGTGAGGGTTGCTACTTATTTGGAGAATCTAGTTCATGCTTCCCCTTGTTTGTAAACAAAGCCTACGTCACCACAGGCACAGGAAAAAAATGGCGGAGAGTGCTTCATACCCACCTTTCAAGGAACATGTTGCAAATGATTGATGGTGGTTAGAAACAAATGCAGCAGGGCTTTGTTCTCCATTCAACAGGAATAAAACAGAAATGAATGAAAATTTCCATTCCCTGAAAACAGCATTGGACGCTTTTGCTCAGACGTGTAAAAGTAAAGGGAAAATGGCTGTCTCCAATGCAGAGGAGATCAAAGAACAAAAAAGAGGACAATAGCAGTTTGTTTGAGAGAATTGATCAGCTGGAAAGAAAATGGAAACACTGGAGCAGGACTAAAAAGCTCGCAATCTCAAGATTATGAATGTACAAGAAAGTGAGTGGGAAGATGAATACACAACCACACAAACAATAGTTGATCTACTGAACAACCATTCTCACTCTCCAAGTTGGCACCTTGAGGATATTGTCAGAGCCTTTCGAATTGGAAAGCGTCGGCATTACAGCAGGGATCCTCGGCCCATCCTCATGGCAACTACAGAGGTGGACTGACAAGATGGAAATCCTCAGTGACAGAGATCTCAGAGAAGTTTTACGACAAAGGGCATAAGAGTTGCATCTGACCTCACCTCACGACAGAGAGAGATGGTAGACTTTTATCGAGATCAAGGCAAGATTGCATATATATACAATGGCAAGCGCAAGTGAGAGAAAAAACAAACTCCTAACTCCATGGACAATAGAGAAAGGCGATACACTTCCCCAAGCTATAGAAGAAGTGAAGGAATCAGGTCCTATCTTCCACCGGGAAATTCAAGCAGAAACAGCAAGACACAAGAGGCCTCCACACCAAAACACGGGCAGCTAGAAACAACTTCAACCAGGGATACAGAAGACAACCAGGTGGACAAAGCAGGAATAACCACATGCAACAATATTCTATGCAAGAAGAGACAAGGCCATGGAATAGTGTAAAATGCCCCAAAGGGCCCTCCCTTCCATCAAGCAGAACATGATTCTAAAGGTGAGGAAGAAACACCTGGTTACCACTCTGATGCAAGTCAACTACGTGGTTGGGAGACTGGAGATTATGGAAGACATGAGGAATGCATCATAGAGAATCGGACAGACATGCCAGAGAAAGACATTCCTTTGTTCCAATAGTGCCAGGCACTCGCTCGTACAGTGAGGTATGAAAAACAGCCAGCACCCCCAAGACGCAGAGCATCTGCAGAGAAGAGGATGTCTGGAGAAGGGGAACTCACCCAACATCAAACACTTCAAAGCATGCTGTCCCAGAAGAAACCCAAGGGAGCCCCCACAGACCTGTCAGAGAAGAGCAGATCCCTGAAGACCGCAGTGTCATCCCAGGGGGAAAAAGAAGACCTTGAGGGTAGAGATCAAAGTGCACAAGCTGTGAATACCGCTCATATGAGGGAAAACTGATCGCAATCTGACTCTGCTGACCAGGCTGAAAAAGATAAAAGTGAAGTTTTCCCAAAGGTGTGATGACAGACAGAAGTGACAGTAACACCAGTTTATTAGTGGAAAAGGGACAGACAGATGACAACAGGGTGACTGTTTCAGGTGATACAATTGATTTAGGACAGGAAAACAATGATACTCACAATGAAAATATGACTGGGGTAAAAAACATGTAAGTCAGACATCTCTGATGCAATGCACCAGCATACAGAACATTGCAGAGCTAACACGAGTAATGAGAGCAGAGCAAGACCAAAGACTCAGTGACAGAGGACATGGATAGACAGAATGGGACATGTGAAAGACACCCAGACAAACAGAACAACAGTAAGACTGGAGAAAGACAGGCCCATGTGACTGGACAAAAGCGGAGAGGTGTCCAACAGAGACCTGCGTCCAAGAAGTGCTGCCCCTGGTACAAGACAGGGTAGCCTGACTGGGGAGACAGAACCAAAGATCCCACAGTCAGAGCAGCATTGTAGATTCCTTTAGTAAAGCCATGCCAGGGGACCGAACCAATGCGCTGATAGATCTCTGTGTTCCAAACTCATGCTACGAGCAGGCAGATACACTCAAATAGGGACTCGGCCAGGCCACAGCACCAAAGCAAGCAATGGTGATTGCACAGAAGAATTAATCACATGAAAATATTGGTCAATCACAGGCAACAGAGTCAGAAGTCATGCAGAGCATGTTGTACAAAGTGTAAAAAGTTGCAAATAAATGTTGTACAAAGTGTAGATAAGTTCAAGTAAAATTTCTTAATTACAATGTCAATGGTTTATTACAAAATTAAAAAAATGATGCTTTGTTAACTATCTACTTCCTTATGATTTTTTTTGTCTGACAGAAACTTTTCATAGAGATGACTTTGATTCACCTTTGTTTTCAGATTACATTTCATTCACATCAAAGGCAAAGAAACTTTCTCGGCAGGGAAGATACTCGGAGGGGTCATAGAAATGGTTCGAAAGTCTTTTGCAGATTCTGTACAGCTAATTCCATTGAATATTGAAAACATGGTGGTTTTGAAATTAGATAAAGATTGTTATGTACAGATAAAGATATTATGTTCATTAGTGCTTATGTACCTCCCAGTGATCCCCTTTTTTGGGAAATCACAGGAGGGCATTTTTGGCATTGAAATGAAGAACAATGTCTAATGGATCTAAATGAAACGTATGATGATTTCATATCTTGTTAAATGGTGACATGAATGCAAGAACTGCTTCAGAAACATGTGTTTCTTTGGGGATGTTACTGATTTGATCACATATCGGTAAAAGATCACTACTTTTAAAGAAAATCACATGAAGTCAAACCAACAATTTTGGTACTCAGTTAAATTGACTTGTGCAATCTCTTTGAATGTGTTATTTTAAATGGTCTGAACGAACATAGATTTGATGAAAGCTGTACCTTTATTGCATCCCTTTGGGGCAAGTACAGAGGATTACTTTTAGTTTCTTGTGATTTGTTGTTTTCCACAAAAATTTTTTATCATAGCTGTTTTAAAACTTAACAGATTCGGATCACTTACCTGTTGTCCTACAAGTAGAAAATAAGTAAATGGTAATGGTTAGTGGTGAAGAAAACAAAAACAAAATGCAAGCACATCACATGAAAAAAAAGTTTTGGCAAGAAGACAAAGAAAAAAGATTTTCTTGAAATGTTGCAAAAACAGTGAAATCCCAAACTAGAATGAAAGAAGCAAGTCAAAATTTAGATAGAAATGTTGATAAAGCTTTGGATGCATTTGTAGAATGTCTGAAAGACTCAAGCCAATGTATGTTTTAAAGTGGGTTTTTGCTAAGAAAAAAAGAGAGTCGGTATGGTTTGACAAGGAATTTGCAGCTTAAAAAAGAAAGTCGCAAAAAACTAAGCATCTTTAGACAATCTCGTAGGGAAGAAGATTTGAAGGTTTTATGTAGAAGCAAAAGGAAAAAGGGATAGAATTTTACTGAAGACAAAGAAACAAGCATTCAGAAAATTACAAACAGACAATCTAGTTAAAGAAATGAAGGATTCGCCTCAGTTCTGGAAACATTGAGAAACATGGGATGTGGTGGTAAAAAAAAAATTTATAATAACAAATTTTTCCCAGAGGACTGGTTCAATCACTTTAAATCTTTATGTCAAAACAATAATCAAACCCAAGCAAGGGGGGAAATAGTACTGACAATGATCTTTCAGTAGAATTTGATCATGATCTAAATCAAATATTCGTGAAGAAAAAGAAGTTATTCGGCTATTTCTAAATTAAAAGAGGAAAAGCCTGTGGCATAGATAAAATTTTGCTGGGAAAAGTTGAAAGTTGGTGGAAGACTGTTCTTGAGTTTCTAACAAAACTGTTAATAACATATTCAACCAAGGAATTTATCCTCAACAATGGTCTAAAGCTTAATAATTCCCCAAACTACAAAAAAGGCGACCCAGATAATGTTTTAAACTATAGAGGTGTATTTTATTTAAACATAATTTCTTTTAAATGTTACACTTCTATACTAAATACCAGATTATATACTTGGTTAGAAACTAATGAATTAATTTCAGATTTGCAGCAGGTTTCGGGAAAAAAAATTCTAAAGGTTGACATATTTTTACTTTATATGCTTTAGTTTAGAAATGTTTGAGTAAAAGAGGTAGAAAGTTGTATATAGCCTTTGTAGACTTTAGAAAAGCTTTCGACTCTGTACAACATGATAAACTTCTATCGTGCTATATAATCAAGGTGTAAAAGGGAAGTTTCTTGCTTCTCTCACAGCAATGTACAATTCACTATTATCGTGTGTTCGTTTTAAAAAACACAGCTTACTGAGTTGTTTGAATGCCCAACCGGAGTAAGGCAGGGCTGTGTTTTGAGCCCAACTTTATTTTCAATCTTTAAATCAGTTAGCTGATGACGTCGAGGAAAGGGGCAAACATGGTGTTCAGATGTGCCTAATATTGCAGAACTTCTTATTTTTTATTGTTTGCAGATGATGTAGCCCTTTTTTGTCAACTACTCCCCGAGGGCTTCAAAACAATTTAGATATCTTACATATGTTTTTGGATAAATGAAATTATATGTAAAAAAAGATAAGACAAAAATTATGGTATTTAGGAAAAGGGGGGTTTCTGGGTCGACATGAAAAATGGTTTTATAAATGGCAAGAGATTAGAAGTTGTGAACGTCACTCTTATTTAGGATTTAATTTCACCACTAAGATTAGTGCTAAAAGGGGTACTGATCATTTTGCAATTAAAGGAAAGAAAGCTGTTATGCAATTACATAGAGTGTTCCACAAATACAAGGAATGACCGCAAGTGTATTCTTTAAAAAATTTTTTACATAAAAAACCAACCAATTTTGTTATATGCATCTGAGGTGTGGGCATAAGTTTGTAGACCATATTGAGAAAGTACATTTAACAGCTTGTAAAGATTCTTAGGGGTTCCAGTTAGGACCACCAAACAAGATGGTTTATGGAGATTTAGGGAGATTCCCATTATATATCAATTCATTGTTGCAGATAAGATACTGGCTAAAATTAGTTTCAAATGGAAATGATAGATTACCCACAGAGCATATATTATGTTATTTGAATTGGACAGGTGTGGTAAAAGTTGTTGGGTTACAAATGGGGAGAGAGATTCTGTGCGAGACTGGTTATGGCATTGTTTGGTTGCAGCAAGGGGGTGGGAGATAGTAAAACATTTTTGAGGGCATTTAAACAAAGACTAGTTGATGGTTTATCCAGGAATGGAAAGGAGCTATAAAGAAAGGAAAGATATCAGATATTTTAATTCATATAAAACAGTGTTTGAAAAGGGAAAAAATATGTAAATGATATGGACATTTATTGCTTCCGTGTTGTGGGTTTCCCAGTAAGATTTGGTGTACTTCCAATAAATAATAATAACATAGATATAGTGAATCTGTCCAGGATAGAAATTGTTCTTTTGTGATAATCAAGTTGAGAATGAACATCACCTCTTGTTTAACTGCAGCCTTTACACAACCTTAGAGAGAAAATTCTTAGATGAATCACAAGCTACTTTTTTGTGTTTTGCTTAGGTCATCAAATGTTAATCACGGCACAATGTTCTAGATATGTTTTTTCATGCAGTCAATAGAAGGAAATAATACTTGGGTTATAATGATAGGCAGCTTAAACTTTCTTTTGGCATTTGGTAAATATAAACAATTGATAGAAACTGGGAAATTGTAACTGTGTTAGTACTATGTGACCCTATACTTGTTCTGATTTTTTGTGTGAAAATGCGTAAACATTATTATTCTTTTGTATTATCTTTTCTTTTAAAAAGTGTTGGAAGGGAAGCAAGATTCATATCCATGATACAGTTTACCTGATAGTTCTCTCCCCTTCCCATTCCTTTCATTCTCTTTTAAACACTTGGTAATGAAATTTTGTGTGACGTATCTTTTGTGAGTTAAACAATTGGGTTATAAATTACGATAACAATGATGATATCATGTTGTTATTGCTCAGTAATAAGGATGTTGTTTAAAAGAAAAAGGGGTAGAGTATCCACCTAGTTTATGAGAATATAACTTGAAACAGTTTTTTTTGAGGAGAAGATGATGTGCCATTTGAAACGGGACTAAACTCTCATAGTTTATGATGATTTACAACATTATGAGTGTGGTGAATAGCATCATAAATATTAAGATAAACTGTCCCACATGAGAAGACTTAGAAATGTGAGTAAAAATGAGTTGTAAATTTATGATTGACAGAAATATGTTTGAAACGTTTCCTATGTTTTTGTTTCATGCCATTATTATTTTTTCTTTTAAAAAGTGTTGGAAGGGAAGCAAATCTATCCATGATGCAGTGTACCCGATAGTTTTCTCCCCTTCCCATTCCTGTCATTCTCTATAAACACTTTGGTAATGAAGATTTTGTGTGATGTGTCTTTTATGAGTTAAAACATAGTTGGGTTACAATTACGATACAATGATGATATCATGTTGTTATTGCTCAGTTAAAGATTTGTTTAAAAAGGTATAGAGTATCCACCTAGTTTATAGGAGTATAAGCTTTTAACGTTGTTTTGAGGAGAAATGATGTGTCATATGAAACGGGACTTAACCCTCATAGTTTATGATGATTTGAAGTCTTTATGAATGTGGTGAATAGCATCATGAATATTAAGATAAACTGTCCCCACATAGGGAGACTTAGAAATGTGAGTATAAATGAGAGTAAATTTAAAGATTGACAGTAATATGTTTGAAAAAGTTTCCTATGTTTGTTTCATGCCCTTCACCCCCCCCCCCCCCCCCCCATCATTTGGTGTATTGTGGCCTAAGCCGATGTACCATTAAACCATTCAGAGTTCAGAGTTCAGAAATTCAGAGTTCTCTCTCTCTCTCTCTCTTCTCTCTCTCTCTCCTCTCTCTCTTCTCTCTCTCTCCTTCTCTCTCCTTCCTCGCTCCCCGGGGCGGGATAGCCTAGTGGTTAGAACATTGCGCTCGAAATCTAACGACCCGGGTTCGATTCCCGTTGGAGGGAATATTTTCCCCTGGAGTTAACATCAGTGGCAGACTCCACTCTCCCCAAAAGTCCTTCGGATGAGACTATAAACCGAGGCCCCGTGTGCGAAACGCACGCAGAACATCTGCCCACATTAAATCCTGTTCCGCTTTTCGAAGAGTAGGCCATTGTGTGCCGGTGGGAACAGATGACAAAATTTACAAAACGCATACACACCGGACTGGATGTCAAAAAAAGCATATTAGTGCTATTCCTTATCCTCAGATATAAAAGAATAAATAAAATAATGCATAATAAAATCTCTCTCACACGCTCCGTGGGGTGCATGAATATGACTGCATTAACGTGTGTCAAACTCACTTGCATTAATAACAAAATCAACGTTGTCGATTTTGCTTTTTAAATCCAGGTCACCTTCCGCAATGTTTGTCTATGCCAACAACGGGGCCTGATTGATTCTATGCCAATGTTTGTTAGTTTGCTTGCTTGTTTGTTTGTTAGTGTTTGTTGGTTCGTTTGCTCGTTTTTTCCTTTTCTGTTTTCGTTTGGGAGCTGAGAAGTAGCTGTAGGCCTGAACTGTTGTGCGTTTAATCTGAGTATTGTGCTCCTACCTCTTTTGTGTAGGATATACGGAGTTACTTATACATTTTTAATACCAATCACGTATTAGCGTGGGACGGGTAGCTACGGCGACCGGATAGCTCAGTGGTCAAGCTCTCGCTTTCCCCCAGCCAAGTTAAGCAGCGTGGAGCGTGGTTACCAGTTGATGAGTGACGTTTGCGCGCCTTGGCTCAGGACAGTCCCCCAGTTCACCCAGCTGTAAATGGGTACCTGCCTCTTTAGGTCAGAAAGGTAAAGTAGCGAGATAGAGGAGATGGGCGCCATCCCATATCTGGCCATGGAGAAGCTGAGGACTCTGGTGCCTCACTCCTCTACGACCACATAGGTTATGGGACGCCTTTACCTTTACTTTATTAGCATTCAGATAGAACTGTTTGCTCAGTTGCTTGGTTGGATGTTTGGCTAGTTGGCTAGAGGGATCTTTGTTTATGTCGATTGTTTTATTTTTTGTTTTGTAATCTGTATGATGTTTTTACTTTCAAACTTTTTAGGGGGAGGGGTGATGGTTCTGCAAAAAGTTATACATAATAGGCCTACACCATCAGTAAGTACACATACTGCGAATGTTATTGCTGCTGCTGCTGCTGCTGCTGCTGCTGCTGCTGCTGCTGCTGCTGCTGCTGCTGCTGTTGAGTGTTCCCCAGATTAAGGATTCTGGAGGTCACCCAGAATATGCTGTCTCATCACACCTGGGAATCACTGTGAGGATACACACTGGATAGGAAATTTGCGTGTACCGCTTTTTAAATACCTCACCATTCCTGAAGTCGGAATTCGGCTACCTTAATGGTAGGGAAAATGGTTACCTAAGCCCAAAAAATCTTACTATTGGTTAACCTCAGGGCTCTAGCCGATGAATGATAAAGAATCACCATAAAGCCAGTCACACTGATTTCAGAGCTTTTTTTTAACCCTCCTTGAAATGGGGAATACAGGTTAGTATGCTAGGAGCTTGCCATAGATGAAGACAATCTCGACATAACAGTTCAATGCAAAACAGTCTTTAATGTGAACCCTGCCATTCTGCTTAAACCAGTCACTGGCGAAGCTTTTGGGCTGTGACATAATTATCAGCCTGGTGGTTAGAGTATTGCGCTCGTGATCGAACAGCTCGAGTTGGAGCCACCATTGAGGTGCCTGTTCAACGGAATTATGTTTCCCTGTGGTTAACATCAGTGCTAACTCAACTGCTTTGGATGAGACTATACATCGAGGTCCGATGCGTGAAGGCGTGCAGAGTAGCTAGTGCACACGTTAAAACATTGTTCTACTTTTAAGAAGAGAAGGCCGGTGTGTGTGTGTGTGTGTGTGTGTGTGTGTGTGTGTATGTGTGTGTGTTGTTGTGTGTATGTGTTGTGTGTATGTGTGTGTGTGTGTGTGTGTGTGGTGTGTGTGTGTGTGTGTGTGTGTGTGTGTGCCAATGGGGAATAAATGACAAAACTCCGGGGGAAAAAACACTATATGCATGCAGGGACTGAATGTAAAAAAAAAAAATAAATACATGAGTGCGCTTATTCATTATTCTCGAAATAAAAGAACAAAAGTTGACCCTCCAAAATTAAAAATATATATATATTTATTCATTTATACCACTTTTAGTCATATCACATTTCTCTGCGTGAAATTGGGGCTGCTCACCCCGGAAAGAGCGCCTCGCCACAAAGAGCAGCGCTACCCTTTTTTTTTTCTTTTACTGTATTGTTTCCCTATCACAGTGGCTTTTTGTCTACAG
>JAQIHA010001151.1:0-12102 GCA_028751875.1 Rapana venosa
TCCATTGACTTCCTCTGAAGGTTTGGGCACAAACTAAGCACAGAAACATAGGGGGTAAACTAACTGAGTAAACATGAGACCGGGCAATGGGACCACTGAATCAAGACAACTTTTTTCACGGATGAGACAGGAGGGTGGAATGACATTTTTAATGTTGCTTTAAAGGATACATTTTTATGCTCTTAAAAAAAGTCTCTACTCTTCTGTCTTAACATTTTACAGTCTGCAGGTCCGAGAGATACATACACATTGAGTGTTGGTTGTGAAATTAGAACAACAGTCTCAACCTTACTACTGTAATGTGGAAGCAGCTGGACTATGTTGTTGAAGTCTTCCAAAGAGGAGCCCATAACAAACTCATCCTAGCTGACCAGAGTTCAAAATATCCCGCAGGTGCTTATGAGACTCAAACCCGCCACCTTCCATCCTGCTATTCATGTCACTGATGACTCTGCCATTGCGGCTGATCCCTTTTGCATTGTTACTAATCCATTCGTATTATTTTATCTTTGGGAAGGGGGTGTACTTTTTGTCCACTTCTATGTTTCAGCCCTTTTCTACAGAGCTGTTTCATCAAGTTCGAGTTAGATTGGTGGTCCAGAGATAACGCACCTGCCTAGAAAGCGAAATATCCGTTTGAAGTGTGTGGCGGCTTGATCCCCGTTTGGGCCCAAAACTTTTCCCCCGTGTATTTGTCCATGAGTGGCGGTCTGGGGCCTGGTCTTTTGGATGAGACGATAAACCGAAGTCCCCTGTGTTACACATATTTAAATCATGTAAAGGAACCCAAGGCGACAATAAAGTTGTTTCTGGCAAATTTCTGTAGAGAAAAAGTCACTCCGATAGGGAAACAAGTACAAACACAGACAGGAAAAGATTTTTTTTTAAATGGGTGGCGCTGCTCTTGTGGCGACGCCTTCTTCCCGGGCAGAGCGGCCTCAATTTTATGTAGATAAATCTGCCGTGAATTGAAGTGGTACGCAATAACTATGGTTACATCAAAGAGCATGAAGAAAGAGTAAAGCAGGGTTTCCGAAAGCATACACAATATGTTTTCTTCTGGACATGCATATATCACGTAGTTCCGGGAAACTACCCGACATGAAATATGTAACTATTTAGCTTACAAAAAATAGTGATTATTTCAATTACTGTATTTCCATTATTGTAATACCAGTATATTATTTGAAATATATTCAAATACCGTTGTCAATAACGCAGGCAGGGGATAGTGAGAATAAAAAAACATCCTCTTTCCTCTGCTCCAATAACTCACTCAGAGGATCGTAGGGGCACTGCAGTGACGAACGTTGCACCAGCTGGCTCCATTTGTGGCGGTTGTGGGCAAGTGCCTGGGTTGTGGATAAGCTCTTCCTGGTGCATTCAGTGATGTTGTCTACCTATTTCTTCTTCCACCTGCCTTGCCTTCTCTTCCCCTGCACTGTTCCTTGCAGTATGGTCTTGGAAAGCCCATCTGATCTTGTCACATGCCCATACCATCTGAGCTTCCATTTCTTTGCTGAAGTCAGCAGGTCTTCGTAGTGCTTTTCTTGTTGGGTGATGGTTTGTCGGACTTCTTCGTTGGTAATGTGGTACATGTATGAAATGCCAAGGAGTTTTCTGATGTGTCTCATCTCCAAAACCTGGATCCTCCTTTGTAGATTTGCATTTAGTGTGCAAGATTCGCATGCATACAGATATGAGGAGAATGACCAGTGCATGCAGCAGCTTGACCTTGGTCCTGAGAGAGATGTGCTGGTCTTTCCAGATGGTCTTGAACTTCGCCATTGCTGCTACTGTTTGTGCAGCTCTCGCGAGGATTTCGGTCTTTGAACCTTCTTCACTAATAATAGCTCCAAGGTACTTGAAGTGATCTACAACCTCAAGTTCTTTTCCACTGACTGTGTTCTTGGTAGTGATTGGCTGGGCACTGTTTGTCAAGAGTTTTGTCTTCTCGGAACTGATCTCCTCGCTGGATCTGGGGGATGTTTCGTCCAAGTAGTACACTAGGTTCTGTTGTTTCCTGCCAGTCCGTCGATGTCATCAGCAAATCTGAGGTTGGTGATTGACAGCCCCCAAATACTGAATGTGCCAGTGTGATCTTCTAGGGCATCAGTCATCATGCGCTCATGGAATACATTGAACAGTGTCGGCGATAGGAGACAGCCTTGAAGGACTCACACTGAGATATGGAACCATTCTCCAACTGTGCCTTGGGCAAGCACTACGCTGGTAGCTTTTGCGTACAGCTCTTTGATGGTCCGTATGATTTTTTGTCCTATATTGTACTTCTTCATTGTGGCCCATAATGTGTCATGTCATATACAGTCGAACGCCTTTTTGAAGTCTATGAAGACGTGGTACCGTTTCTGTCGGTGCTGGCTGTATTTCTTACACATAACTCGCAGGTTCACTATTTGTTTTGTGGCATTTCTGTTTGGCCAATAGCCTGCCCGATATTCGGTGATTATCTCATCTGCCTGTGGCTTTAGTCTGTTCAAGCTGACTTTTAACATTACTGGTATGGGTTATGAGATTTATCGTTGGATAGTTCTGGCATTGCTGTAGAAAGAAGAAGAAGAAGAAGAAGAAGAAGAAAAGAAGAAGAAGAAGAAGAAGAAGAAGAAGAAGAAGAGAAGAAGAAGAAGAAGAAGAAGAAGAAGAAGAAGAAGAAGAAGAAGAAGAAGAAGAAGAAGAAGAAGAAGAAGAAATGCAAAGAAGAAGAGGAACAAATGCAAAGAATGGAATTGCGAAGAATTGCGAAGAAGAAGAATTGCAAAGAATAAGAAATGCGAAGAACAATAAATGCAAAGAAGAATTGCGAAGAAGAAGAAGAATTGTGAAGAAGAATTGCGAAGAAGAAGAAGAACTGTGAAGAAGAAGAAAAAGAAATGCGAAGGAGAAGGATTGCGAAGAAGAATAATTGCGAAGAACTTCAAAGAAGAAGAAGAATTGCGAAGAGGACGAAAAAGAAGAAAAATTGCGAAGAAGAATTGCGAAGAAGAAGAAGAATTCGAAGAAAAAATAGAATTCGAAATTGCAAGAAGAAGAATTGCAAAGAAGAAGAAGAAGAAGAAGAAGAAGGAAGAAGAAGAAGAAGAAGAAGAAAAAAGAAGAAGAAGAAGAAGAAGAAGAAGGAGGAATATGTCGGCTGAGGCCAGACGCCAGGTCACTTGTAGAGTCACACGTACAAGAGAAGACCAGGTATTTTTACATTTCACCCAAAAAGGCCATGCCACCAAAATGTTGACAATCCCTTAACATGCTTTGTTGATTTTTGTTTTTGTCATTACAATCTCTTAACATAAGAACGTGCTCGTTAATATATTGTTGGAGAAAAAACACACCCTCAATTATGAATATGGTTGTTTATATGAGTGCTTATTCCATTATCCTCGATATAAAAGAATAAATAAATACATACATAAATAAATATATGAAGCATACTCGAAAAAAGAGTCATTGGTGCAAACTTCTCATTCAGGGTGTGCTTAATATGGTCTCACGGTGAACCCAATGCGGAATGAGTGAGTCAGAGTGCATATATTCTTTATGATTACCAGCGTGTAAGTTAGGGAATACAAAACAACAACAGCAACAATAATAACAATAGACATTGTGGCCCAGGCCAAAAGCTGTGTCAGTTATTATGATGTCAGCTAATTGCCAAGGCCTACATTAAAACGTTGTTATGTTGTAAAATGTTGTGTTGAGATTGCCTTCTGCCATGACAAGCTCTTAACATAACAACCAGCACTCTCCTTTGTTAAAGGAGAAAAAAACCCTCTGAAGTCTGAGTATGGCTGCCTATACGGCGAGATGCTTGAAAAACAGTCATACACGCAAACTTCTCATCCAGTAGTACACTGAAGTACTCCTCTCTCACGGAGATTCCCAGGTGGTATGAGTGAGGCAGAGTGCATATTCTGGGTGACCCCTAGGGTGTAAAGCTGGGGAACGCACAACAACGACAACACAATAGACACAGCAGCAAAAAGAAGAACAGCAGCAGCAGCAACAACAACAAAAAAGAAGAAAAACAACAACAACAGCACAGCAGCAAAACAACAACATCAGCAGAAAAAACAACAACAGCAACACCACCACCACCACCAAGACCAACACCACCAACAGCAACAACACAACGACAACAACAACGACAACAACAACAAGTATGTTGCCTTCCTTACAGTCAGATTTCCAAGCGGAACTCTGTTTATCTTTTCTCCCCATTATTTTTCGTGCAAGCCCATCGTTATGGAGCGTTCAGATCTGTCGCCACAGGATCCCACCAAGCTTGTCTGCAGGGGAGGCTATTGATCATCGGACCATGGGAAGCAATTCTGGGATTTTCTTTTATGGCAATGAGTGATTATGTCAGTGGCCTGATCAAGGCTATTTATGCTCTACCCAATGGCCTCATTGTATTAATTGCAGCTGCTGCCAGAACTAAGGTCCGAATTTTGTTTTCAGTCAGTTTGTTGGGTGTTCTTTAATGATTTGAATTGGTGAATATCGTTTTAAAAGAATTGGTAAGGTCTCTGTCTGAGTGTCTCTGTGTCTGTCTGTCTCTGAATCTGTCTCTGCCTCTGTCTGTCTCTGAATCTGTCTCTGCCTCTGTCTGTCTTCTCTGTCTGTCTTTCCGGGGCCTGTCGGTACGAATAGCATCCCCCACCTTCTGGAAATTAAGTGCTTAGAATTTTCTTTTTTTTCCATTTTTCTTTTTTTTCCTACCTTGTACGTGCATTTCTGGTGGGTTTTTTTTTTTTTGATCGGGGCTAACCCCCTCCTACACTCATCTCATTCGTCGGCAATTCTAAATTTTTAAAATTATGAATTTTCATTATAACAATAAACCCCTTTTCCCTGAAACTATGTCATTTCATTTTTTAACTTAACAATGATTATTTTTACCCAAAAAAGGGGCCAAAAAACCCTTTGAAGGGGTTTTCAAAATGCGAAACAAATGAAAGAACACTATGTTACACTCAAGCACACACCAACACGCACACAACACACACCACACCCCACACACAACAACACACCACAACCACAACACACACACACACACAACCCCCACACACACACACACACACATTTTCCTAAATCATGACTGCTGTTCTCCTTCAAATCAAACCAATTTCAATTATCTCGTCTACAAAACCAACCGAAAAACACATACAAACCCCCCAAAAATTCTTACTTTATAAAAAAAAAAAGTCATTGCACGAGGATCAATCAGGGGGTTTGTAAAAACTATTCCGTTACATGCTCTAACTCCTCAAGACACTCCTACACAATATAAATGATAAAAGTTACGCCCCCCATTTTGACTTTGAAAAACATTTGATGTATCAACCATTTTGTATTGCTAAATTAAAAAGTAAAAAAACGCCCCTGAAGTTTTCCAACTACAGAAAATTTTCGTCTAATAGGCAGCAGCTTTTTTTTCTGTAAAAATCGACATCAGAATACTAACCCTTAGATATGGGTACCACAAGGCCGTATTGGGACCTCTCTTTTTTCATCTATGTAAAGGATTTACCCTGTTTTATTTAAAAGTAACATGAAAGTTTGCTGCATACCACTCTCTTTTGATGATTAGAAACCCCCAATTTCGGCAAAATTTAATCGTATTACAGATTGATTATTGGACTCAAATTAAACCACATTCCCTTTAAAAACACAAAAAAAAAATGTATGTACGATCAGAAACAAAATTGTGTTGTTTATAACGGAAAAGTTGAAGAAAGTTGACTCACAAAATATTAGGGGTTAAAATTGACAAAAAAAATGACTTGGACTGAAAACAAATTCAAAAAAAACCCTAGCCTACAGGCTACTTTATTTTTCAAAAAACCCAACACTTTTTAAATAATCATTCCGAAAAATTTTTTTTGAGGGCTATTTTACCAATCATTGATTACCGTAACTTTTTGGGATCCCTGAAAGGGAACGAACTTGAAATTCGTTCATCGTTTATATAAAAAAGCAGTAAAACTTGTATTTTTAAAAAACAACCCCTGACTTTTGCGGTTTAAAAACAATAAATGCCCTGAAAATTTTCGAAACCGACTTTTTTAAATAAAGCTTTTTTAGCAAAAATTTGTTAATAAAAATTGCACCTCGAAATTCCAAAGTTTCAGCTAACCAACAAATAAAAAAATTTTGTAACATTTCCAAGACCCCAAAAAAACCTATAAAAAACGAGCCTCTTGTATTGGGGCAGTGCCCTAGGAAATAAACTCCCCAAAAATTTAAAATGTATTAAAAGAAAAAAACATAAAAACCCCAACAAAAAGATATTCATAAATAAAAGTACAAAAACACACTTGTAAACTTAAGGAGTGTTTTTTATTGTCCGAGTTTTCTTGTCATTAAAATATTATGACCCAAGTTTTAAATTTTCTATGGGTACATGTGTAAGTTTGATTATTATCTTTGAATCGGGTTGTTTTGGTGTGGGGGTTTTGGGGTGTGTGTGTTGTGTGGGTGTGTGTGTGTGTGTGGGTTTTGGGTGTGGTGTGTGTAAATTCGTGTGTGTTGTGAAATTGGTTGGGTTTTTGGGGTTTTTTTACTTTTTTGTTTTTTTGGGTTTTTTTTACGTTTTTTTGTTTCCACAAAAATCTGATTTTTTTAAATTTTTGTTCTTTTATTTTTTTTTTTTTTATTAATAAGCAAAATTTTTATTTGACGTTAGACTGCGGGGGGGTTTACATTCCCTAATTTATTTTTTGAGGGCGATTAACGTTGTTCCCCTCAAATAAAAAACATTACATGGTGTATATGACAGGGAAAGGAGGGAATGGAGTCTTTTTTATATTTCTTTGCTCTGAACCAATGGCTGTTTTATCTTTTTTTCCCTTAATATAGAAAATTTGGGTGAAAGGGGTAAGGGGTGAGGGGATGTTAGGTATGTGTATTAAGTGATTAAAGACATCAGTTTTCCTTGTTTTACCCTTTGGTTTTGTTTTTTATTGTTGGTGGGGGTGGGGTGGGTTTGGTTTATTTTGCTTTTTTGTTTGTTTTGGGTTTAGGGGGGGTTTCCTTGGGGGGGGGTATTTGGACTCTTTTTTCTTTTTGTTATTTCTAATTTTTCTTCATTTTTTTGGCTGTTATTCTTGTCCTATGCTAGTTTTGTCGCGTTTTTTGTTGTTCTTTATGTTTGTGTTTGTTTGTTTGTTTTTTCCCTTGTTGTGGTTTTTTTGTTGTTTCATCTTTTTTGTTTTTTTATTCAGTTGTCTGAGGGGTAAAGGTTTTGTTTATGTGTGTGTGAGGGGGGGGGGGACATTTGGTGTTTTTTTTTTTTTTTAAATTTTGTTTTGTCTTTTTTATTTGTTTTTTTTTGGTTTTTTTTTGTTGTTGTTTTTTTGTTAGCGGATATTTTGTCAATTTTTTTTGTTATTTGAATTTATTTTTTAATTTTTTCTTTTTTTTTTTTTTTTTGTTTTTCATTCCATAAGCATTGATTTTTTTCTTGTTTGATTTGTATGTGTACCATAATAAGCTTTTTATTCTATGCGCTAACATTATGTTTTTCTCGCTTTTTTTTTTTTAGATAGATGGCTTTATGAAAAAAGCAAATGCACTGTTATTCAAAGTACCCTCTGAAAATAAAAAATTTGATTTTGACTTTGTTTGACTTTGACAAATCTTTTTCCACTAACTACAAAACAAACGTACACACAAAGTTTCTCTGTTTTTTTGTGTATGGTTGAATTATTTTTCCTTTTTTAAAGACTCTATATACTATCCCTCCATTTATCCCCCATCCATCTATCCAAACTATCTATCATCTATTATCTATTATCCTATCTATCTATCTATCTATCTATCTATTCCCTTTTTCTATTATTTAAACTATTACTACTATCTATCCTTCCCTCCACCCCAAATCTATCTATCTATCTTTATTTGTCTATCACTATCTATCTTCTAAAAATTTATATTCTTTTTTTAAAAAGGGGGGGATTTAGAATTTCATTTTTAAAGAAGTACAAAATCTTCTAAAATGAGTGGGCTGCAAAAAAAAAATTTTCAGGAATATATTTCTTTCATATATCTTCATGCTGAACAATTCCTTCACACCAAAACAAGATCAACTACCTGTCCGGGGGATTTTGATTGTTTGGCTAAACCCCGCTCAAACGTCACGGTTTTGGGCCCCCAAAAACTGATGTCCTAAAAACACATTTATTTGCAGCAGCCTGACAAGAATTTTTTCACTGAATGATGTAAATCTTCATTTCTGTAAAAGTGCAGGCCGGATGCAAATGACAAATTGAGCAAGGTTTTTAATCAGGATCAATGGGAAATGTGATTTTCATCTCAGTATTGATGAACAAATGGTAGGCTACCCTACTTTGGCAAACACGGAGCCAGACAAATCATTCAACGGAAACCAATACGTTTCGACGAAACGATGTGGGTTCTGGTGACAACACTCTGGGACATGTCCTGCTATTTGACCCGTACCAAGGAGCCCAGGGAAAACAGACTTGAGGACCCACCTCGTGGATCCCTGGTCCACCCAGCTGAACTGTGCCTGCTGGGGTATGGAGACACACCACGGGCACAGCAAGTGCAAGGTGGGCGTGTCTAGGACAGATGTTTCCTCGCGTTCCACTCCAAGTGAACATCCACACAAGGTTCTAGAATTGTACAAGGATACCACAGCACCTGATATTTGAGATTGTATACTGTCCTAGGGGACGGGATAGCTCAGTGGTCGGAGCACTCGCTTTCCCCCAGCCAAGTTAAGCAGCGTCGAGCATGGTTACCAGATGGATGGGTGACCGTTTGCGCGCCTTGGCTTCAGTACAGTTCTCCCAGTTCACCCTGCTGTAAATGGGTACCTGCCCTCTTTAGGGTCAGGGAAGGTAGAGCAGCGAGGGAGAGGAGATGGGCGCCGCCCTCAATATGCTGGCCCTAGAGAAGTGAGGTCTCTGACGCCTCGCTCCCCTACGACCTTATAGGTTATGGGACTCCTTTACCTTTACTGTCCTATGGGTTCACTGTTCACTTCACAGTTCACTGTTCCCGTAACCCGCCAGGTCGTAGGGGCGCTGCATAGTGGACGAACGGTGGACCAGCTGGCTCCACTTAGCGCGGTCGTGGGCAAGTGCCTGGGTGACACTGAAGTCTTCCCCTGTCCAATCACGGATGTCGTCGGCACACTTTCTCCTCTGTCTGCCCCGTCTTCTCTTCTCCTGGACTGTTCCTTGCAGGATGGTCTTTGCAAGTCCTTCTGAGCGTGTTACGTGTCCATACCATCTGAGTTTCCTCTTTTTTGCCGTGGTCAGTGGGCCCCCTTCATAGTCTCGCACTTGTTGAGTGATCATTCTGCGGACTCATTGTTAGTGACATGGTCCTTGTTTGAGATGCCAAGGAGCCTTCTGAGGCATCTCATTTCTACTGCTTGGATCCTCCTTTGTAGGTTGCGTTCAGTGTCCCATGCCTCACATACGTAAAGCATATTGAGGTGACTACGCGTTTAGTAACTTTACCTTGGTTCCGAAAGGGATGTTTCTGTCTCTCCATATGGTCTTCAGCTTCCATTGCAGCTGCTTTTTTGTCCCGCTCTTGCTGGGATTTAGGTCTTCGATCCCTCCTCACTTAGATGGCCCCAAAGGGTACTTGAAATGGTCAACTGTCTCTAGTTCTTTCCGCTGAGAGTGATCTTGGTGGTGATTGGCTGGGCACTGTTTGACATGAGCTTGGTTTTCTCGGCGCTGATTTCCTGCCGTATCGGAGGATATTTCGTCCGTTTGCTTCACTAGTTGGGCCAGTTCCCTCTTCATTTCCTGCCAGACCGTCAATGTCATCGGCAAACCTAGGTTGGTGATTGTTCGCCCTCCAATGCTGACTGTGCCTGTTGGTCTTCCAAGGCTCAGTCATGATGCGTTCGAGAAAATTGTTAAACAGTGTGGGCGACAGCAGACACCCTGTGGGACCCCAACTGAGGTAGGGAAACCCATTCCCCTACCGTGCCCTGTACAGTACTGCACTGGGGGCTTTTGAGTAGAGCTCCTTATGGTGTGGATCAGCTTCTGGCCCATGTTGAATTTGTTCATGGTGGCCCACGAGCGTCATGCCATACTCTATCGAAGGGCCTCTTAAAATCAATGAAGACTGAAAATGTCTTGTTGAGCTGGCTGTATTTTTCACACAGAACCCTCAGGTTGAATATCTGTTTGTGGTTTCTTCTATTTGGGCGGAAACCGGCCTGCTCTTCGGCGATGATCTCTTCTGCTGTGGTTTCAGCCTGTTCAGGATCACTTTCAGCATGACTTTAATGGCATGACTTATGAGGCTGATTTCCTGTAGTTTTACATGCTGGGATTTCCTTTCTTGGGGAGTGAGTTATGATGAGTGATTGGGGCCATGGTGTAGGCCACTCTCCGGTCTGCCAGATCTTGTTGCAGATACTTGTAAGGATGTCTGTCACTGCTTCCCCCTGTTGGATCAGCTCTGCTGGGATGTTGTCGATTTTCCCGCTGATTTCCTTTCTTCAGCGATCTAATTGCTACTTTTATTCCTCGCGTTTGAATTGGAAGTTGTCTTTATTCGATGAGGCTTCGCTTGTAAGTACGCTGGGGTTGCCTAGCGTCTGATGATTGTAGAGTTCGGAACAGTATTCCGTCCATCGCCAACGATTTCCTTCTTTTCTGTTAGCAATTCCCTTCCTTGTCCTGGATTTTACTGACTCTTGCCTGTTCTGTTTGGTGAGCTCTTTCACATCTGGGATCTCTTTGCTTATTCTTTGTCAGGCTCTCTTCGATTTCGTACATTGTTTCTCTATCCATTCCCCCTTGGTCTTCTTTAAAGTCTCTCCTGATCTTCTTGTTTACTTCTCTGTACGCAACTGCTTCCCGAGTGTTCTTGCTCTTCTTCAGGTCTCGTTTTGTCACACATATTCAGATTTCATCTGTACCCATGGTTGTGTTTTTCGGCGATGTTTGCCAAGGGGTATGCTTGCTGTCTCAGTCATCACTGTGTTTAAAAATGGTGGTCATCGTTTGGCATCTTCTTCAATGCCCCAGTGGGGCGAATTTCCCCCTATTGATGCTTGGAAGGACTCGGCGATGGAGGGTTCTCCAGTCTGTCCAGGGTTTAACTGGTCTGGTGTTCTTTGTTATGATTCTTCTTCAATCGGGCTCTAAAGTTCAGGAGCACGAGGTCATGATCGCTGCCCCTGTCTGCACCTGGGAATGTCCTCGTTCTTGGCTCTGTTGATGCCAGACGAAACCGGTTCTGCACCAGATGTAGTCAATCTGGTTGTGATGGAACCCCTTGGGGCATGCCATGTCCAGCGTCGGATGCCTTGTGTTCTCCAAGGTTTGGCGAGCCCATTCGTTGTAGCTGGCAAATTCCAGTAGTCGGGGTCCTCGCTTTATTGGTGATCGCATTACAGGAGGGACCGCAGAATTTGCTCCAGTCCTTTCATGCGTCTCCGCCCACCTTTGGGGTTCCGTCTCCCTGGATGATCAGATGCTTTCTTGTTCATACTTATCGATGATGCCCTGTAGTTGTTGTAGAATTCCTCTACGACTTCATCATCGTGATCCGTTGTTGATGCGTAGGCTTGAATCACTGTGATGTTGAATGGGGCTGCCCTGAGGGGGATGGCCATAAGCCGGCTGTTTTCTGGGTAGTATCCTATTACCGAGTTATTGATGTTCTTGTTGACAAGCATGCCTACGCCATTGATATGCTTGTCCTGCTCCCCGCTATAGTAGAGCATATGACCCTCGTCAGTAAGGTGTTCACCGTGCTCTTTCCATCTGACCTCACAGAGACCTACCAGATGCCAGATCCTATGGGTAGATGTCCCTAAGTCTTCAGTTCAATATTATTACACATTCAATGTATCGGTGCCCTCTTCGATCATATATATATTTTTTTTTTTCTTTCTCTCTATTAATATATTATTATAATATATATAAAATATATATATTATGCATACATACATATTAAAAATGAATGTGTGTGCGTATGTATGTGTGTTGTGTGTTTGCACAGTTGGTATTAATACACATCACGGGGGATGTCTTTTTTTTATTTTTTCAGTTTAAAAAATTTTTTTTAACGCCAAAAAATTTA
>JAQIHA010001152.1:0-12085 GCA_028751875.1 Rapana venosa
CCTTTTTTTGGGGGAAAAAAAAAAAAGGGGGTTAGTCCCATGGGGATTTTGGTGGCCAAACAGGTAAGTTCCTCCTGTCTTAGCAAGCCTATTGTCATTGACACTTCTTAACACTTTCTCACCTTCTTCACCAAGTGTCCCACATTCTTTTACCTATGCTCCCTTCGCCCTTGGGAAAAGGGGCGTGTGTGAGAAATCTCCACTCTATTGTGAGGCTCTTCATCCTGGGGAAGAGAGAGAAAGAAAGAGGAGTAGGGGAGAGGAGAATAGCGGTGTGTGTGTGAGGGTAGTTTCGTTGTCTTAGCAAGTATTGTGCATTGACAAGCTTAACACTTTCTAACTTCTTCCACAAGTGTCACATTCTTTACCAATGCAATCCTTTCTCTTGGGGAAGAAGGGCGATGATTGAGAAATCTAAACATTCTATTAGAACCTTAACAAGAGAGAAGAGAGAAGAAAGAAGAGAGAGAGAAAAAGAGAAGAGCAAAAGGAAAAAACCCTAAATATAAAAAAAAGGGGTGTGGAGTGTGTGGGGTGATGGTGAAAGTCAACTGAAGTTAAGTCACATTTTCCCACCATAGAATGGAAATTGTAGGAAGACCTTAATATGCTACCTTATTATGAAGCCAGATGAAATCATCTAAATGCATTTTAACAAAACTGTAGACAATAACCTGAAAAACATAAAATAAAACGACAAAAAAGAAACAAATTAAAAGGAAAAAAAAAAAACCAAAAAAAGCAAACAAAAACCCAAAAAACAAAGAAAGACAAAAAACAAGAAGAACAAATACACCACACACACACACCACACACACACACACACGACACACACTGGAGTTGAAACAGTGCAGACTCCACCACCTATGAGACTATAAATGGAGGAGGTCCCTTAAAACCCTAAAACCCGATTTTAGAGTAGGCCATGCAGATGGAATGGATGACAACATTTACAAAACTGCATGCACACCCCGACTGTATGAAAATGTACATGAGTGCTTGTTTTAGTATCCTCAAAATAAAAGCATAAAATAAATTTTTAAAAACACCTGTGTGGGAGGGGGGCGGCATGTGTGTACACACTTACATTTAGATTTGTTTTCATAGAGAAAAAAGCATTAAAAAGAACAAATCATAAAATCATCAAATATCAAACATAATACTGCCTATAGGGGGGAGAGGTTCATATAACTTCCACCACCCTCTGTGCTCATAACTGGCACTGATCACACATACACACACAGACACACACACACGAGATACACACAGACACACGTACACACACACACACACACACAGATACACACACACTAACACACACAGACACACACACCAGACACACACACACAGACACACACACATAACACACACACACCACCCCCCTTTCCTTCCCCACTCACATACACCTGACCCCCTTTGTGGCCAGTAAGTAAGCTTTGTCTGTTCAAGCCCAGTACCCATTGACACTTCTTCACACTTTCTACTCACCCCCTTTACTAAGTGCCCTACCTCCTTTTACATGTATATGCCCTCTGGGATGCTTTGGAGTGTGGGTAGGTGGGAGGGGTGTGGTGAGAAAAGTGACACTCCTAGTTTGAGGCTCTTCATCTCATGATATGTTGTTGTTGTTGTTTCTTTGATTGTATGTCTGTTCACTCACAGTGATATTAGATATCTCATGATAGTGTGTTTGTATGAGTGTCAAAGTCAAAGTCAAACTTTTTCTTTTCAGATCTAACATCAAATAGGAAGTGCAATGAGTGTGGTGTGTTTGTGTGCGTGTGTGTGTGTGTTTGTAGGCACAAGCCAGCAAAGCCAGGTATGTGTGGCCAAGGCACAGTGGACCTGTTTGTGGCGGTAAGTTCCTCCTTGTCTTAGCAAGCCCCATGGTCATTGACAAATTCTTCACACTTTTCTCACCTTCTTCACCAAGTGTCCTACATTCTTTTACCTATGCACCCTCTCTCTTCACCCTGGGGGAAAAGGGGCGTGTGTGAGAAATCTGCCACTCCTATTGTGAGGCTCTTCATCCTGTGTGTGAGAGAGAGAGAAAGAGAAAGAGTGTGTGTGTGTGTGAGTGTGTGTGTGTGTGTGAAATGTGAAGTCAAGTAAAGTCAAGTCAAAATTTTTATTTCCAGATAGATTGTACATTGTATAAGCAATGCATATGCTTTTTTATCAATGGAGCCAGATGATAAATACTAACTAACTGCATTATTAAGATAACCAGTAACAATAAAACTGACTCAAAAGGAATAAAATTAAACAGAAGAAAAAAAACACAACAAAAAGGCAAACAAAAACCCCAAACAAACAAAAACACAAAAACAAAGAAAGAAGAAATGTACACTGCAGAACACACACACACACACACACACACACACGAACACAAACACACATACACACTGGAGTTGACATCAGTGCAGACCCACCACCTATGAGACTATAATTATAAATGGAGGAGGTCCCTTAAAAACCCTAAAACCTGATTTTAGAGTAGCCATGCAGATGGAATGGATGACAACATTTTTCAAAACTGCATGCACACCCCGACTGTATGAAAATGTACATGAGTGCTTGTTTTAGTATCCTCGAAATAAAGCATAAAAAAAAATTTTTAAACACCTGTGTGTAGGGGGGAGGGGGGGGGGGCATGTGTGTACACACTTACATTTAGATTGTTTTCATAGAGAAAAAAAAGCATTAAAAAGAACAAATCATAAAATCATCAAAAATCA
The DNA here is from genome assembly GCA_028751875.1 of Rapana venosa. Taxonomy (NCBI): domain Eukaryota; kingdom Metazoa; phylum Mollusca; class Gastropoda; order Neogastropoda; family Muricidae; genus Rapana; species Rapana venosa. Next base: position 2,739 of record JAQIHA010001152.1, read on the forward strand.
AACATAATACTGCCTATAGGGGGAGAGGTTCATATAACTTCCACCACCCTCTGTGCTCATAACTGGCACTGATCACACATAACACACACCCAGACACAGACACACAGACACACACATACACACACACACACACACACACCCCATGCCACTCTACAGGCCTCCTCCATCCTCCTCCCTTCGGACGACATCCCTTACGGGGACATGGCTTCAAAGTCAAGGGCTTCTCTTAGGGAATCCTGCAGCAAGAGGGGGTTTGTGTTTATTGACAACACCCCTCCTTCATCACCAGGGCTGGAGCACCTAAAAAGTCTCTGTACCTAGATGCTCTACATCCCAGCCCCCAGGGTACAGAACGCTTGCTCTCAACATTCGTTTCCCCGGAAATCATCAAACATGCCGCCAGTCATGAAGCCGGAGACTAACCAGACTAACCACCCCTACAACACAGTCAGCTACGCCCAGGCAAACGAAAGGTGTGAGACATACACAACCTGCCGCCTACAACAAAAAGACGACACCCCCACCCCACCTTTTGACCAACGACAACACAACACTATTCCATGACACACACTTTCCCCCCTCCCCGCCAGGGAACCCCCCAAAGTTCAGAAGTCGCCATGTGTTAGGGAGACATCAGCACTCCCTCTCCAACACACAACCCCTATCAATGTGCTCTCTGAGCTACTTAGATATTTGACAAAATAATGTAGGGTGCATGTGTCTGTGAGTGCATGTGCGTGTACATGGGTGTGATGAAAGTGTGCCCAAAGAACATGTGGGTGTGTTTTATTTATCTTTATTTTATTTTATTTTATTTGTTCTTTCATATCGAGGATAATGGGATAAGCACTCATGTGTTGTTGTTTTTCACATCCAGTTTCCGTGTGTGGTCGGTTTTGTGGATTTTGTCATCTGTTCCCGAAGGCGCGCAGTGACCTGCTCTTTCGAAGAGGAGACAGGACTTGACATGTGCACAAGATGTTCTGCCAGTGTTGGCACACAGGGCCTCGATTTATAGTATCATCCAAGGACTTGTGTGGGTATATGAGTGAATGAAAGAGTGTTGTATGGTGCGCGCGTGCGCATGCGTGCGTGCACATGTACGTTCTGTGTGTGTGTGTGGTGTGTGTGTGTGTGTGTGTGTGTGTGTGTGGGTGTGTGTGTGTGTGTGTGTGTGTGTGTGTGTGTGTGTGTGTGTGTGCTGTCTGCCTGCATCCAAAGTATATTGATCACAAGAATTATAAATGATTGCTTCATTTCTTCCCCAACAATTTCCCTCTCCCTCTCACATACTTTTCTTCACCTCTCCTTTTTTCCTTTCATTTTTTCTTTCTTTCTTTTTCCCAGTAAATTAAATGATGTTGATCAATGTCGTGCTGCTGTGTGGTTTATAAATCGTTCTGCCTGACTGAAGCAATTTGACTTTAGTGACTAACAGCTATATTGCTGGATAATAAAGCAGTCTGCTTGACTGTAACAATTGACTTTTGCGACTAGCAGCTATATTGCTGGTTTATTCAAGCAGTCTGCTTGATTGAAACAATTGACTGTTGTGATTAGCAGCTATATTGCTACACCAGAGACTCTAGCATCTGAACAGTTGTTTTAGAGACAAATTTTGCTATTGATTTTCCAAGAAATTCTATACTTTATTATTGTATCTACTGCTTGTGACTGTATCTTCCTTGTTTTAGAGCTTTATATGAATACGTGTATTGTGTAAGTGATAGTTATTGATTTAGAAAAAAAGAAGAAGTTTTGTAGTATTTCTTTATCAAAATATTCCACACTTTAATGTACGTGTGGTATACTTTGATCTCCATTTAGTGTATGAAATATAAAGGGGACTGGATCTATATACTGTGTTGATATAACAGATCGATTTTTTGCAGATCCAGAGCAGCTTTTGAAATTACCTTTAGTATTGTTTCGTTTTTATTGGGTGTTCCTTCATTTCATATTATATTCTCCTGTTTGATTATTGAATAGAAAACCTACTAAACGGGTCTTCTATTTTGATAGTTTACTTAAACGTACAGAACAAGAAAATATATACATAAATTAGCCAATCAATCCGGACATATATTATGTCTCTAACTTCAGACAAGTGGCCAACAAAACAGGGCCTCCGAGTAGGCTACCTGAATATCAACAATGCAACAAACAAAAAAGATGACATTGCAACCATACTATACAACAGTGGAAATCAGTTTCATTTGTTTTGCCTAGCTGAATCCCGACTCTCTCCAAATGTTACAGATGCACACATGAATATTCCAGGGTATCAAATCTTCCGTGAAGATCCTCACAAACCCAAGTACACCGGGCTACTTACATATATAGCCTCCTCGCTCAGTTGTAAAAGAATATATAACCTTGAGGTTTTTGACATTGAATCCATGTGGATTGAAATAAAATTAAACACAAATAGACAATATTAATAGGAATTTATATACAGAAATCCTTCAGAAACAGAGACTGGCTGACTAGAAAATTACAATCTTATGAGAGGTAATACTTTTAATAAATCCGGCTACAATTATTCTTGGGCGATTTTCTATATAGACTTATTAAAACCTAAACCAAAATGGAAGCCAAAAAATTACTATTGTATGGCCTAGTAGAACAACTAATAGATAGTCCAACTCGGTAAACAAAAAACTTATAACATCTAATAGATCTTATCTACACTACTACAAAACAACACATATAACAGAAGTATGTGCTACTCATGTGGATGCAGTAGATCATCTCATCAGTGCTCGCTTTCCTTGCCGTTTAAAATTGTATCAAAATACCATATGTGGGGCTTTAAAAACTTTTTTTACAGCGCAAATTTAAAAACTTTAACGAGCAGATTGCCTTTCAGTCTTGGTCATACTGATTACATTGCCATTATACCAAATCCGTCGACCTGCTTGACTGCTGTTTGAATTTTGCCGTTCTAGGAACATTTATTCCTCAGTATCAACGACAAAAAACATGCCTTTCATAAAAAAAAGAGTTCCCCAAGAAAAATCAAAACATGGATAACAATAGTCATAGGCTATCCGAAATCTCACCCTAAGGACTCAGAGCGCTGCAAAACACTGGTTCAAATGAGCAGGTCCAGCGCCAAAGAAACAAAGGTAACTTCACCTAAAACGACAAATCAAAAGTGATTACATTCTTCCTCACGGAGTTAATTACAACAACGACTCTGACAAGTTTGGAAAGCATCATTACATTATGTAATTAACTACATCAAAAAGTCAACAGACAGTTTCAACGATATATCAGCTGATGAATTGAAAACCACTTCTCAAACATTGCTGACAATGTAATATAAATGACAAGTCAAATGAAAATGATCTCCATTCTTAGAAAAACTCTATCTCATCGAATCAAAGAAATAAAATTCCATTAAACTTACTGCAATGCAATCACCGAGTCTTGGAAAGGCCTGTCTACCTTCCAAAAAAAGTTCCAGGCCACCTACAGTGGTTTTGACAATATGATGGAAAGATTAATTAAGCTGCGCCCGTCGCTCAAGTATAGCTGGCGACTCCTGACATACTTGTATTACTTGTGACATAGAGAAAAACTTACGACCTTTCACTGCATATTTATCGAAATAGCAATAATCATGTACCAGTCCTCAAATAGGTGCTTTAACTGCCCCTTGTTTCATAATTTCAGACCAACTTTCTCCCCACTTCTGTCTGTCTCTTTCTCAACCTTTGACAAAACATATCCAAAATTCCGTATATTCCTACTTTGTGTCTTCATCTCCAATCTATTAAATGAAGATCAGTCAGGTTTTCGTAAAAACTATTCCTGTCACACATCTCTTACACAACTTACAGACAATTATCCTACACAACTTCAATGAAAATAAATATACAGGCTCTTTTTGTTGACTTGAAAAAGCATTTGATGTAATAATCATTCCTTATTATTGCGTAAACTTCCACTTGTATAAAATCTAACACCAGAAATGATAAATCTTTGAAAAGCTTTTTGTCGAATAGGCAGCAGCTATAGTAACAGCAAATAATCAAACATAAGAACTTGTAACTATTAACATGGAGTCCAACCAAGGGTCAATTCTCCTCGCCGGGTCCACTGCTTAGTTCTCTCCAATCTATAGGTAATGACTTACCACCAATTTCTAGCTATGTCCCTGCTGTGAAATGTTTGTGTGACTAATCCCTTATTGTACAGTGTTCTGACCCCCTCAGACTTACAATCATACGTCAAACTCCATCTCATCTGTACTCGCATTGCGTTACTTGGACCTAAGCTCACAAACACTCTCTCGCCTTAATATACGCGAAAAACTCTTGTGTATGTATGTACTAGCAAGACAAAAGAATCCGCTCAAAAATGTTTGATTAATTCCAACATCGCGCTTGATAGATAAAAGAGTAATTGAAGAAGTTGATACCACAGAATTCTGGGTTTAATTATGACAAAAATCTGTTGAACTTGGACCGACCATGTGATGGCGTAGGAAAAAGTTTTTTAATGTACTTCGTTATCCAAAATTAAAACACTTTTCTGAATAACACTATCGCAAACTCTTTTTTGCGGCCATATTTTGCCTATAGCTTGACTATGTTCATCTCTTTGGGGACAGCCTGCAGTGATAAAATTTACATTGATTCATAGATTATATAAAGAGCACTGAACTTGTTTACTACAATCAAGCTCCCTAAAGCCATCAACGATTATAAGAAAACAAATATCTAACTTCAAAAACAAACAGACTTAATCTGAAATATAGTTATTTGTCAAGAAAGTTATCAAGGAAATGCCCTCCAAAGATACAATAGCTTCAAAATCAATGACACAGACATAATCATCGATCACACATTCGAGACCAAGAACTAATCTTTACAAATCAAGCCTTCCGCGCGCTAATCAAGGTAGTGACTTAAGGAACAAGCTCCCAAACGTTAAAATGTATCCAAACATAAAAATAAAATCAGTTAAGGCACAGCTAAAAAGCATTTAATGAATGAATGACTAGACCCATTGACCTACTAAGGAATATCAACCATGATTTATTCGGCAAAATCCTAACTCCATAATTATTTATCAGCACTAATGGTTTCTCTACTCTCACAACAAAAATTAAGTATATCTTACTGTGACTAGAATTCCTACAGTCACACATCTATAACCGGTGTGTGGAGGAGGGGGAGGCCAGGAAAGAGCACACTAATTATGCAAAGAAGTCAAGAGACTTTGCAAGCTAGTAATAATCTGCAATGTTGAAAGGAGGAAGGAGAAATTTAACTCAAAACCATCTTTTATGGTAGACCTGATAGCTGATAGTGTGTCCTTCTCTCTCTCTTCTCTCTCTCTCTCTCTCTCTTCTCTCTCTCTCTCTCTCTCCTCTCTTCTCTCTCTTTCTCTCTCTCTTTCTCTCTCTCTTTTCTCCTCTCCTCTCTCTCCTCCTTCCTTTCCTCTCCTCTACTCATGCCCTTTGTTCTTGGTCTTTTTTTTAAAAAAATTCAATTGATTTTATCGTGGATGTTGTTTTTATTGAGTTAGAGATGAGTTTATTAGTTACCTTTCATAAGCAGATTTATGTCTTTGTTTGCTATTTGTTTTAGTTTTGCTAGTTCCAGTTGATTATGGCTTTTGAATTCTGTACATATAGGGGTTTATTTGTTCGACTATTGTTTGTTTGTTTCTTTTAAATTATTATTTCTCTATTGATTGAAGGTGTACTTCCATTCCCTTGTATATGATATATATAGCCCCTTCTTTACATGTTTTATGTTATCAATACGTCTATGTTATTGTCTCCTACTGGTCGATGGGCGTCCTCTTTTGTTACTTTTGTTGTCCTATGATGATGGGTGATTGTTGTTTAATTCGCCTTCTCGCTCAATTTTCACTCCTTCTTCTTATTGTAATTTATTGACTTCTCTTGCTTGGATAGTTATGGTTGTGAATGTCATTTTCGTTATTAAGAGCTATTTGAAAAGTACATGAGGCCAAAAAAGCAACCGTTCTGCTGGGGGTTGGAGGACAGAGGGGGGAGGTCATTGAAGGACATGTGTCAGTAGTGACGACCATGCACCTAGTATTTTCTTATCGTTTTGTTCCTGTTTCGTTTTTCGCTTTTCTCTAAAGTGTAAACGTGAAAAAGTGGATGATTTCCCGTAGGTGAAGTGGTTTAGGGTGCTCCTGACGTTTTATGATCTTCTTTTTTTATTCTCTCGAGCATTTTTTATTAAATGTGCAGTGAGTGGACGTGAGCGCGCACCGCGCTCAGGAGTGCATGTCTTGTATGTGTGTGCGTTGTATATGTTTATGTGGTAATTTGTATTTTCAATGTTTTCATTAATGTTTTTTTCTTGTTTAATTTAATGGTAAACGATGCAATAATGTAGTGTCTTAGTATAATCATTACGAAATTTGTTCTTAGATGATGGCTTATGAAAAAAAAAGCAAATGCATTGCTTATTCAATGTACCATCTGGAAATAAAATTTTGACTTGACTTGACTTAGACTTGACTTGACTTGCCCACAAAAGACACACACACTAACACACAAACACACACACAGACACACACACACCCCACACTCACACAAAACCCCACAAACCACACACACCACCCCCTTTCCCTTTCCCCACTACATACACCTGGCCCCCTTTTTTGCCATAAGTAGCTTTGTCTGTCAAGCCCAGTACCCTTTGAACATTCTTCACACTTTCTACTCACCCCTTTACTAATTTGCCTACCTCCTGTTACATGTATATGCCCTCTGGGATGCTTTGGGGTGGGTGGGGGGGAGGGGGTGTGGGTGAGAAATGTGACACCCCTAGTTTGAGGCTTTTCATCTCATGTATGTGGTTGTGTTGTTGTCTTTGATTGTATTCTTTTTCACTCTCAGTGATATTAATATCTCATGATAGTGTGTTTGTATGTGTGTCAAAGTCAAAGTCAAACTTTTGCTTTTCAGATCTACATCAAATAGGAAGTGCAATTGGTGTGTGTGTGTGTGTGTAGGCACAAGCCAGCAAAGGCAGGTATGTGTGGCTAAGGCACATGTGGACCTGTTTGTGGCTGGTAAGTTCCTCCTTGTCTTAGCAAGCCCCATGGTCATTGACAAATTCTTCACACTTTTCTCACCTTGTTTCCCAAGTGTCCTATGTCCTTTTACCTATAACCCTCTCTCCCCCTTGGGGGAAAAGGGGCCTGGGTGAGAAATCTGCCACTCCTATTGTGAGGCTCTTCATCCATTGAGAGAGAGAGGTGTGTTGTGTGGGGGGGGGGGAAGGGTTTGCCTCAGGTGTGTGTCAGGATAGTGGTGATTGTTGTTGGGATTTTCAGGATTGTGGGTATTTTCAGGATTGTGGGTATTTTCAGGGGTGCTCCTCAACGACTCCCCAAGGAGTTAAGGGAGAAGTCCAGTGAACTGAAGTAGTGACAGCCTGGTGGACAGTTAGTTTTTAGTATTGCTGATCAAGGCTTCAAAGTGTATCGCTGCCACCCCCCCCACCCCCACCCCCCGCCAAAAAAGAAAACCTAAAGCCTGCATGCACACGGAGACTGGATGTAAAAAAAGCGGCATGAGTACTTATTCCATTACTACTACTGCTACTCGTACTGCTGCTGCTGCTGCTGCTACTACTACTACTACTACTACTACTACTACTACTACTACTACTAACTACTACTACTACTACTCCTGTAATGCTACCAGTAATGTTTTTGCACACAAGTAAGTAGGTAGGTATGTATGTATGAACTTGTGCGCACGGTGTGTGTGTGTGCGTGTGTGTGTGTGTGTGTGTGTGGTGGTAGGTGTGTGTGTGTAGGTGTGTGTGTAGGTGTTGTGTATGTGTGTGTAGGGGGTGTGTGTGTGTTTGTGTGTGTGTGTGTGTGTGGGGTGTTGTGTGTGTGTGTGTGTGTGTGTGTGTGGTGTTGTGTGTTGGTGGGGTGTGTGTGTAACAGGACAAAATATTTATTTTTCCACATTGTGCCTAGTGCGTCCACTTTTGATACAACAACAATAATAATGATAGTAATAATACTACACCTAGCACTACTACTGCTGCTGCTACTATTACTACTACTAACTAACTATAAGTTTTAAATAACTATTCATTAGCTATTACCTACTACTACTAGTAGTACTACTACTACTACTACTACTACTACTACTGCAACTACTACTGCTACTGTGTGTGTAATATTGGTATATTTTTATTTTATTAATGAACGATTGCATAATAATAAATGATTTGAATGTAATCGCTTTGATTTGTTCCTTTGCAAGATTCAGCGCTATATAAATGCCATACATTATTGTATTATTATTACTGCTGCTGCTGCTGCTGCTGCTGCTGCTGCTACTGCTGCTGCTGCTGCTGCTGCTGCTGCTGCTGCTGCTGCTGCTGCTCCTACTACTACTACTACTACTACTACTACTATTACTACTACTACTACTACTACTACTACTACTACTACTACTAACATTATCGACAACAACGGCAGCAACAACAGAAACCGTAATCGTAATAATGATAGTCACTGCTTTTATTCATGCTAGTAGTTTAAATTGTAATTGTCAAATACATAGAACTCTCATACAAAATAGATGATACTCGGAACAAGTGGCAATCATGCGATGGTCATCATTTTTAGAGGTTATATTTCTTCCCAATGTTTTCTTCAAAATCTATTGACCACACAAAAAATAAAGAAAAAAACACAATGCCACTATGTGAATGTGCGTGCGTGTTGGTTTATGTGTGGGGAAGGGGGGGTGGGGGATAGTGGTGGGGTGGGGGGGGGGGGATCTGTTCTATGCACTGGGATGAGGGGACAGGCAAGGTGAGAGTGATGGACCCACAGGAGTTGGTTGTGCATGGCAGTGCTGGTCCCCAGGGCTGAGGGGCCAGGTGGCAGGCGCTGTTTGAAGACACCGACCTGTGTGCCATCCACGCCACACGTGCCAAACCCTTGTGCTCAAAGACATCCAGCTGGCTGGCTGTATCTGTGGACACGTGCAAAGATAACGGCACAGACAGGTCTCCATAGTATCGGCTTAGTAACAGAGGTAAAACTCTTTGTCGCTTGGCGGCTTATCGCCCAAACCATGCATTAAGACAATGGGTGAAAAAAGATCTCAGTTGTGATCCCACTAACCACAGATGTAATCTCGCTTGGGCCGCTCCTGACCATCCCTGAAAAATGAAAGGGAATAAACAGATCTTGGGGTAAACTAATGGACAGAGGGATCTCTAGTGGCTTGGCGCGTAGCAGCAATCTGTAAAGACATGGGTTTTGCTGGGTTTTCCTTTCCTTGCTAACCTCTGAGGTACCTGTGGGGGGGGGTGGGT
>JAQIHA010001153.1:0-12086 GCA_028751875.1 Rapana venosa
CTACTGAGGAAAAAACGCAGCAAAATCGTGCCAGAACAACACCATCATTGGCACATGGAATGTACGGAACACTAAGAGCTGCAGGCAAGTGGAAGAACTGACACATGAGATGTCCAGATATCAATGGCACATCCTTGGGCTCTGCGAAGTCAGGTGGAAAAACATGGAGAAACAACGACCCAGGAAGACCACAAATTATACTACAGTGGAAAACAGGATAAACATAACACGGCGTGGGGTTTCTCGTTCACAAAGACACCGTGAACACCGTCATGAGCTGTCAGCCTGTGTCCAGCAGACTTATTACCATCCGCCTGAGAGCAACCCCCTTTAACATAACTATAGTACAGGCATACGCCCCTACATCAGACTGCACAGATGAAGCCGTAGAAGAATTTTATGACCAGCTACAGAGGTTCTGAATCAAACACCCAAGAAAGACATCCTCGTTGTGCAAGGCGACTGGAACGCCAAGGTAGGAGAAGATGCATGGAAAGACTGGAGGGCGTTTGTGGGCCACATTGTAATAACCAATCAAATGAAAGAGGCTTGAGACTCCTGGAGTTTGCCAGTAACACCACCTCCAGCTAGTGAATACACTTGGCCCACACAAGAAATCCAGAAAATGGACATGGCATAGCCCAAATGGAGAACACCACAACCAAATAGATTACATCATGGTGAAAAGACGGTTTCAGTCTAGCGTTAACATCGCACAGACACGAAGTTTTCCAGGAGCAGACATAGGGAGTGATCATGATCTTGTGATGATGACTTTCCGACTACGTCTAAAGAAAATCCACAAGCGGAACAACATCAGGATCAAATTTGACCTCGAAGCTGAAGGACCCAGAGGTATTAGAAATTTTTCAAGCAAGGATAGGTGGAAAGTTTGCAGCACTCACTGTGATAGACTCAGACATAGATACCACTGACGAATAGTTTCAATACAGCGGTGACTGAAACAGCAAACGAGCTTCTTGGCAAACGCCGACCAGTCAAAAAACCATGGTCACACCTAACATCCTACAACTATGCGACAAGCGAGAGAGTTGAAGAAAAAGAAAAATGAAACAAAAGAAATAGCAAAACAAAATAGGCAGTCAAAAAAAAGAATCAGGAAGCCTGACGGAGGCAAAAAAAAATGGATGGGGAAAACATTCAAAAACATTGAAAAAGAACATCAAAAAAAAAACAATAGAAAAGAAAGCATATCAGCTGGTGAAAACCTGACTACAAAAAACGGGGAAAAAGGTTAAACAATCCAAAAACAAAAAGGGGAATGTCCCCACTAAAACCGGGATATTCTGAAAAATTTGGACAGAATCCTCCCTCCGACCTGAATAACTATAGAACCGCAGGAATCCAAAAAGCCCAAAAAGGAAACCCGAAAGCAAAGACACAAACAGCCCACCCTTTTCCTCCGAGAAGAAGGGGAAAACCAGTCAGAAGGGCCTAAAAAAGGGGAATTTCACGGGGCTACAACTTTCCCAAAGCTGATTTGGTCAAGCTGGGGGAAGCCAAGATCAGCGCCCACTAAAAAATCTGCAACAAGATCTGGCAACAAAAAAAGGGCCCAAACCCAGGGACACAGTCACCCCCATAAAATCACCCCCCCCAAAAAAGGGAAATCAAACAAAAAAAGCCATAATACCGCACAATCAGCCCCCATATGTCACCCAAAACAAGGTCATGCTGCAATAATATTGAATAGCCCGAACCACAAGCAAGACCACATTCTGGGGAAAAAAGCGGGTTTCAGAGCAGGGCGCAGCACAACAAACAATTTTAAACCCTCAAAATACTATGTAAAAGGGGTACCTTAAAACATCAACAAAAACCTTTCCACGTTTTTAAAATCGTTTTTAAAAGAAGGCATTTGACAGGGTGTGGCATGCGCTTTGGGGGGCCCAACCATGAATTTTTTTAACAGAAACAATAAAAACCCTATCAAGCAAAAACAGCTGTACACAGGCCCCCAAGTCCCTTGTACTACAAAAACCCAACTTTGGGGGAATGGTTTGGGAACAGCAGGGGGAATAAGGCGGGGGTTTTGCCCTACCTAAACCCCCCTTTTTTAAAACATCTTCCTTGAGAAATCATGGCTGATGCACGGAAATCATGAAGGATCAGTCACTTTGGTGGCAAACCCGGATCACAAACCCTCCGCTTCGCAATGCCCTTTTTTTGGAATAGCGGGTTTCATAAAAGAGCTTCCCAGCCTAAAAAAACCCATTTGGGATAAGGCCTCCCAAAAAAAAACGGCATGGAAACCCTTCAGAAAAAGGGCCCAAACTGATGACTAATAACCCCAAACCGGCTTTAAAGCACTGATAATCGGGGTTAATGACCGGGAAAGCGGAAAACATTTCAAAGCTTAAAAAGGAAACCTGGGACCATTGTATCAGACCAGGGATCCAACCCCAGAATTTGTATGCGGGCCCTGCACAGACAAAAACATTTTTGTCAAAACAAAAACACCATCTGAGAATAAAAAATATCTCACTTATCTCCAAAAACAAAAATGCGCTCCTTGTAACCCAAATTTTTCCCTTATCCCTGTAATCAGGGACCCTGACTGCAGTTTGGGAGAGAAAGTAAAAGGCATGGAGAGAATGCTTTTCGGAGACCCCTTTTGCATCCCTACAAAGCCCACAAAAAGCAACGAAACGTGCTTAACAAATCCAGCAAACCATTGACCCTTGAGAACCTTCAACGACCCGTAAAAAAGGCGTAAACTTAAATGGTAGGGGCTTGTCACAAAGACATTTTTTCCCAAGGCACTGTCCAAGGAGGAAGAAGAAGAGGCAGCCCAAAGGGAAGAGCTGGGGGATAACAAAAAGGGCAGGCCTAGAACTCAACAAAACCCTGAGAAAGGCAGAACAGAGAGAGGAATGGAGGGAACTGGTGTTGAGTCTTTGAGGTGCCCCCAGGGTCGTCAGACTACGGGACAGATAGATAGAACACATGTTGAGTTTTTTTTTTTAAAAAACGGGCGGGTAAAAGTCGTAAGTATACCTAGGCGTACATTCGCTGAAGATGAGATTAGTCTGAACATTGACAGACCAGTAAAATCTGTTTTTAAATATAAGTCGTTCAACATGAAAAAAAAAAATTACCGATAAAGGCTGGTGATTTAAGCTATTTATTCACATGTATTTATGTTTGTAGTTATCTGTTTATATTTGTAGCAATGCATTTAGTTTTTAGTTATTCCAGTGGGTGTTTTTTAGCTAGCTAGCTAGTTATCAGTCAGTCAGTGCTTTACTTAGCCAATTAGCTATTGTTAGTTAGTTATTAGTATTAGTTAGTTAGTCAGTCAGTTAGTCAATCAGTTAGCTGGTTAGTTGGCTACCTATTCATTTATGTATGTTTGTATTATTTTGTGTGTGTTTAGGTCATTATTAATTTTTTTCAGTTATATATCTACTTTTTGTTAATTCATGAATTCGATTTATGTGTCTATCTTTTTGTTATGGCTGTTTAAAATAAACATAGTTTACAGAATGATATCTTAGCCCATGTTTATTTATAACTATTACATGCAATTCTATATATGAAGTGTTTATTACTTTCCATTTATGATAACTCTCTCTCTTTCTCCGTCTCTTTTCTCTCTGTCCCCACCCCCACCCCCCTCTCTCTCCTCCTTGTGTCTCTGTCTGTCTGTCTATCTGACTGTCTATCTGTCTGTCTGTTTCTGTCTGTCTGTCTCTGTCTGTCTGTCTATCTGTCTGCCTGTCTGTCCGTCTCTCTCTCTCTCCTCTCTCTCTTCTCTCTCTCTCTCTCTCTCTCTCTCTCCCCTCTCTCTCTCTCTCTCTCCCCTCTCTCTCTCCCTCTCTCTTTCTATCTCAACTCTCTCTACCTCTGTGTGTCTCTGTCTTTCTGTCTATCTGTCTGTCCCATCTGACTGTCTGTCTTTTACTCTCTCTCTCTTTCGTTCACTCGCTTGCTTGCTCGCTCGCTCCCCTCTTAAAATAGCATCTACGTATACCTTTGTGTGTGTGCGTGAGTGTGTGTGTGTGTGTGGGGGGGGGTGCGTTCGTGTATGTGTGTCTAGATGTGTGAGTATGTGGGGTGTGTGTGTGTGTGTGTGTGTGTGTGTGTGTGTGTGTTTGTGTGTGTGCTTGTGTGAATCTGCAAAACCTGTTTAGTGCCCCCGTGGGCTTTTTTGTGTATGTGTGTGTGTGTGTGTGTGTGTGTTGTGTGTGTGTGTGTGTGTGTGTGTGTGTGTGAAAGAGAGAGAGTGTATGTATGTGTGTGTGCGCACGAATATGTGTGTGTTTCAGTGTGCATGCATGCATACGTGCGTGCATGTGTGTGTGTGTTTGTGAGTGTGATAATAGACTACTCCATATGCGTCCGTGTGTTGGGCAGCTCTGGCACCTGATACAATCGTGTTTGCACCCTGCCTGTGGACGCACGCCCCCTAACTGTGACACACAGCACACTGGGCATCAGTATCTGATTTCCCCTGTGGAGAAAGGGAACAGACCACAGTGGAAAGTCCACAGCATTCCCCAGCCCTCCTGCAGGATTCTAAAAAAGTTTTTTCAATGCCCTTGGATGTGGGTGAAGGGGGTATTTTTTGGGGGAGGGTTGGGGGGAGAGGGTGGGGGGTATTTGTGTGTTTTGTGGTGGGGGGGGATGTAGGTGTGTTTTTGTTGTTTTGGGGTGTGTTTTGTCAGAGGTTGTGGGGATCGTTGTTGTATGGTGTGTGTGTGTGGGGTGGGGGGGGGGGGGGGTGTATGCCTGTGTGGGGTGTGGGTGGGGGTGGGATGGTGTTTGTATAGTGTGCGTGTGGCTGCTGCGTGTCTGTATTTTTGGTGTGTGTGGGCTGTGTGTATGTTTTAGTGTGTGTGTGTGTGTTTTCTGAGTGTTTGTTTTTTTGTGGTTTTGTTTTTTTCTGTTAATGTGTGGGTTTAAGCGTGTGTCCCTGTGTGCATGTGCATGCAGCATGCCTTTGTTTGACATTTGTGTAAATTGAAAGCGTTTGCACGCACGGGCATGTATTTTGGTGCGTGTGTGCATTTGTGTAAAGGTGATAACAACACTCCTATGCGTCCGGTGTTGGGCACTCGGACCTGAACAATCGTTTTGCCCCTCCGGGGGCCGCACCCCCTTAACTGTCACACAGCACACTGGGCATCATATCGTTTTTCCCTTGGGAAAAGCAAACCACAGGGGAAAGTCCACAGCATTCCCCAGCCCTTGCTGCAGGGAATCTGAAAGTCTTTTCATTGCCCTTGGGGGGAATGTTGGCGTGGTTGGGGGGGGGGAGGGGGGGGATTTGTTTTGGTGGTTGTGCGTGCGTGTGTGTGAGTTGGTGTGTTTGGGGGGGGGGCGGGTATTTATTGTGGTGAGAGGGGGGGGGGGGGGGTTTTTTGTGGAGGCGTTGTGGGGGGTTAGGGTGGTAGTTGTATTTTTGTTTTGTGTTGGTGTGGGTGTTTTGGCATATGGTGTTGGGCAGTTTTTTGTTTTTTGTGTTGTAGGTTATTTGTGTGGTGTGGGGGGGGGGGGGGGGGGGGTGGGGTAGGTGTGGTGGTGTTGATTATATGGTGGGGGGGTGGGGGTGACGTTGTGTGAGGGGGGTTTTTTTTCTGTGTGGGGGGGGGGGAAGGGGGCAATGTGTGTGAATATTTTGTAAGGTAGGTATGGGTGACGGTGAGTGTTAAGGGGTTTTTTGGGGGTGGGGGACTATTTGTGTATTGTTTTAAACTTAAATTGTGAGTAGTGTGCTTTGTGTGTCGCAGTGTTTTATTCACAAAAATAAAGTTCAAAAACCCCTTGTATGTGTGTATTTTTGTGTGTTGCTGCACACGGGGGCACATGTTGGGTAGTGGTAATGTGATTGTGTGCCCGCGTGCAGGGGTATTTCTGTGTCGGCGTGCATGTGTGTTAAAGTGTGATAACAGACTCTCCTATCTCCGTTGTTGGGCAGCCGGCGCCTGATACAATCGTGTTTGCACCCTGCCTGTGGGCAGCACCCCCTTAATGGCACACACACACTGGGCATCATACTGATTTTCCCTGTGGAGAACGGGACAGCCATCAGTGGAAAGTCCCAGCATTCCCCAGCCCCGCTGCAGGAATCTTAAAGTCTTTTTTCATTGCCTTGGGGGGAGTGTGTGCAGGTGTGTGCGTGGGGGGGGGGGGGGGGAGATTTTTGTGTGTGGTGTTGTGTGTGTTGGGGTTTTGTTTTTTGTGGTTTGTTTTTGTTTTTTGGGTTTGTGTTTTTGTGTTTTTTTTTTATTTTTTTCCTTCGGGCAAGCGCTTTTTTTTGCGCTGCGGCATTTTTTAATTTTTAATTTTTAAGGGGAAAGGAAAAGCACAGCTTTTTTCCCCCCCTGTATGCGGTTTTTAAATTTCATCATTCCCACCTGCACAGAATGGCCTACTCTACGAAATCAAAAGGTTTTAAACTGTGCGAAAGATTTTTTCTGCGTGCGTTTGCCCCGGGGACCCGTTTATGCTGTTGTGTTTGTATGTCTACACCCACATAACGTGCATAAAGAAAAAAAAAAAATCCAAGATACGAAGATTAAGACAAAAGAAAAAGAGGCAAAAAGGGCAAAAGTTTAAATTATCCTCTCTTTAGACACCCAATCCCTTTTAACAAAATGAACAAAAACTTTGGAAATATTGTGGGGGGGAAACAAAGATAAAACAAACAAAACTCGGTCGTTCTGAAATTGTGTTTTCACTTGTTCAGAAAATCGCCGGGTCTGATTTCCCGGTTATCTATTTATCCCTGTGTGCACTTTTAAAACTATCTTTATTTATGTTTTTATTTATTTATTCCCCTATCCTCTATCTATCTACTACCTACCACCTACCTACATACCTACCACTTCCTACCCACCTACCTATCTATCTATCTATAATCTATTTATCACCTACTATCTACTATCTACCTTCTACCACATACCTACCTCTTACCTACCTACCTACCTCTCTATCTATCTATCTATTTTAATGTCTATCTATCTATCTGTCTGTCTTCTGTCTGCGTCTTTTTTCATCTACAATCTACTATCTATCAAACATCTATCATTTTATTTAAATCTTCTTTCTTTCTTTAATATTTATTTAGCATCAAAATTTTTTCATTTTTTTTTTGGCTAGTTTTCGTTGTAATCATTTCTATCCAAAATAAATATGATTTGGTGTTTGAAAAACAAAACAAAAACCCCAAATAAAAAAAAAAAACAAAGCTACGGGGGCATTAATAAATGTTCTCCTTTGACCATTTTTTTCCTCTAATCTTTTCAAAGCTTAATTTCAAGATTTGGGAACAATAATTAAAAATAAGATTTGGGGGAAAATAGGTTAAAAACGGGTTTAAATTAATTTTAACAAACAGCACGAATAAAGAGCGTAGGGGTTTATTTTCCAAATTAAAAAAATTTTGCCCTGATGGTCCCCCTTTTTGCTTTATCATTTGCCTTAAGTGCCTTCTTAAAACATTTCCACTGCCCCCTCCTTTCTTTGTCTGCTTTTGATCCCCGTTCTTTGTTTTGATTTTTCCCCTGTTAACCAAACCAAATCTAGCCCGCCTTTCTAATTTCTGGTCCCCTCAATCGGAATGACCTCCCCCCCCCCCCCTTTGCGAAAAACCTACCTTACGACAGCTTTTAATCCACCTAAAACTTTCCCATTTCAAACCTACATTTTTTTCCCCCCGTTTTCATCTCGTATCTGTCCCTTCTTTACAGCCAAATTCCATCACCCCCGCTAATGTGTAACCTGTGTGTGTGGGGGTGGTTGTGTGTTGTGTGTGTGTGTGTGGGGGTTTGTGTACTTTTTAATTTTTAGAATATTGTCAATCTTGTTGGTTGCATTGTAGGAGCGGAAGAAAAGGGAAGCGCTGATTGGTAATTAAGATATAGCCTATATAAATTCCATTATTATTATACTATTATTTTATTATTATTATTTTTATTAACATCTCTGCTCTTCTCTCTGTTCTCTCTGTTTCTGTTTTTCTCTGCCTCTTCTTTTTCTCACAACACAAGAAAGCAGAATCAAACAAATTCAACACACACACACAACACAACACACACCAACCACACCACCACCACACACAATACACACACAAATCCCAAGTCAAAACTGAAATACAAACTTTTTTTCAGTGTTTGTATTTTTAACAAGTGAAAAAACCATCTTTTTTTTTTTTTTTTAAGCTGGGAAAGGCTGCCTATTTCGCAAGGTTTTTTTAAAACAATTTTTTTGTTAGGGAAAACTATTTTCCATGTGCCCCTTTGTTTCGCAATTGCATAATTCCCAGATGTGAAATCAAGAAAATGTACATACTACACACACACACACCGCCCCCGCCACAAAAAAAACACACACACACCCCACACAAACACACACACCACACACACAAACACACACCACACACACACACACCACACACATAAAAAAAAAAAAATAAAAATATATAATTTTTTATGTATGTTTTTGCCGTAGTGTCCACGATGACCTCCAAAACAGCAGAGGAGGGAGCTCTGTTTGGGAAAATGGGCACAATTTAAATTATGGAGGAGCCTTCCCACATACATCCCCACTCTCTGGGGCCCAAGTGGGCATAAGGCATCAGCGTTGGAGAGTTTCCCAAAGCCAACCACCCCCAGGGCTGCCCACAAAAACGGCGAGTCAAGCCTCCTAGTCAGAATCATAGTCGACATAAAGACTAAGCTGAAAAGGGAATTCCCCGAGTTAAACCATGGGCATACAGCCCCTCACTTTGCTGTTGCCCCCACGCAATGGGTTTTAAACAAGAACGTTAAAACCCAGGCCTGACACTAAATATAATATATATAAAACATACAACATACATACATACAAACTACATACATGCATGCTACATCATACACACACCACCACCACACACACACACACACACACACACACAAAAACACACACACACACACACACACACAACACCCCCACACACACACACAACCCCCCAAAAAAACCCCACACAGGTTCCATATGTAGTTAAAAAAGGGAAACGCTTAAAAAAAAACCAAAAAAACAACAACACCCGACGACATGATATGATGTCGACAACAAATTTCATTTCTTCAGTCTTTTGGGGGGGAGGGGGGGGGGGGTTTCCCCCGGATACGCTGATGCTGCTTTTCAAATTTCGATCCATGATTTGCCATTTCTCTAAGATTGATAAATGAGAGGGAATTTGATGGGTAGGCTACAGCGTTTCGTTAAGAATGTGTACGAGACATCATCAACAACAACAAAAATGGTTTAGCGTACATTCTGTTCGCTAAATGTCAAACAGGATTATTTCTTACAGAGCGTATATCAATTTGAAAGACAAACTATTATGTAAAGGCTTACATCTCCTTGCAAATATGTGTGTGTATGCGTGTGTGTGTGTGGTGTGGTGGGTTTTGGGTGGGTGTTGGGTGTGGGTGTATGTGTGTGTATGTGTGTGTGTGGGGGGGGGTGTATGTGCATGCGTACGTGTGTGCGTGTGTATGTGGCGTGCGTGTGTGTATGTGTGCGTGCATGCGTGTGCGCGCTAGTGTGTGTGTGTAAACAAAGACATAAAATGAACTGAATCTGGCGTATTAAGCATATTATGCTTTTTGTACCCCTTTTAAAAATGGGGTCTTTGTAAAGGCGATTACAAAGTTTTCTATCAATACTTAATGTGGTGTGGTGTAAAAACCAAGTTATGCAGAGAGGCGATAAACGATGGTTTTCTTTAGGGAAATTTGTGGACCAAAGTCCAAGGCTATTTTAGCTCTATCTCCAGAATTTCACATCTAAACAGCCTCATTATACACCTTGTATACACAGTAAAGGTAAAGGCGTTCCCATAACCTATGCGGTCGTTGGGGAGTGAGGCATCAGAGACCTCAGCTTCTCCAGGGGTCAGCATATTGAGGACGGCGCCCATCTCCTCTCTCTCTCGCTGCTTTATCTTCCCCTGACCCTAAAGAGGGCAGGTACCCACTTACAGCTGGGAGGACTGTACTGAAACCAAGGCGCACAAACGGTCACCCATCTAATTGGTAAACATGCTCGATGCTGCTTAACTTTGGCTGCGGAAAAGCGAGTACTCTGACCCCTGAGCTATCCCATCCACAGCTTATATACACATCTCTGTAATATTTCAAACGAATTTCAGCAATGCCCCGTTTGTAAAGACCGAAATAGAGAATGAAGAACACTGTTATTAAAATTTCCTGCCTTTGAAAAGTTGAGACGTCAGTTTCTTAAAGATTCCAAAAGACATCCTTTGCGCGTACTAGGTTACTCAAAGCTACAATACCTACAAACATTTGCAATTTATCTCGATTTATTTTTTCATGCAACCAACAGAAGAAAGAAGATATAACAATTTTCTAAAAATCGATTTTTACGCTACATTTAAACCATTGTTGATTATGACGCATGTGAATTGTTTCGTGCTGAATATTGAAGACATGGCTGATGTAATTTTTGTGCTTTATTCTTGCTGTTATATTATTTGATATATACGCTGCTACTCATATGTTAATAACACTTATGTCATATTCCCACGCTGTATGCCCAGCATCCTTTTGTATTATAGACTAAGGCGGATGTAAAAGGCAGAAGTCTGAGGGCTGAACTCTCTCCTCCTCTCTCCATCCTCTCCCTCTCCTCTCCTCCTCTCTTTTCTCTCTCCTCTTCCTCTCTCTCCTCCCCTCTCTCTCTCTCTTCCCTAACCCCCCACTTCCCCCCCCCCCAACACACACACGCATGCGCGCGCTTACGGAGCACACATGCACACGCCCCCTCCCCCTGCCACACTCACATCACACACGTATATATTATTTATATATATTATATATATATATATATATATATATAATATATATATATATATATATAATATATAATATAATTCATATATATTAATGCATAAATATATATATATATATATAAAAATATATATATATATTATATAATATATATATATCATGGACTATTTTCGAATGAACTTGGTTCCTTGAATGATCGATACTCTACTTCGCATGCAAATATAACCAAATTCAGTACCAAAAAAACCCAATTCCTTGATAACGATTTTTTTGGGGAAATTTTTTTCCTGTGCACCAACAAAATCACGTTTTCTGTCTGTCTGCTGCCTAAATATATTATATATATATATAGAAATATATATAAATATATATATATATATATATATATAAATATAAAATATATATATATATATATATATATATATAAAAATACATATAAAATATTTTGTGTGTATGTGTGTGCTTTGGTGTGGGGGGGGATTTTGGGACACCCTACCCCCCACCCCGGTTTTTGCAAAATGGGTTTCAACATTTGCAAGTCAGTATCTGTGTATAACGATACAGTTATAGGGACATTTTTTACTCATGTTTTTCATTTATAGCTGTAACAATCAATTTCAAACTAAACATTAGCTAGAAGAAGAAAGTCGAGCACACTCGAAAACAAATCGTCTACAAAACATTCAGTAGCGCTAGATTATAAAATGTGTTAACTTGAGCAAATTATAAACTGAAAAAAGGAAAGAGAATGAGATAGATAGATAGATAGATACTACATACATAGAGAGACAGATCGATAAATAGATAGATAAATAGGTTAGATAGAGAACTGTCTGACTGACTGACTGACTGACACGCATACTAGAGACAAACAGGCAGGCAAACACACCAGAGTGAACAGACAGACAGACACACAACAGACAGACAGATATACAGAGAATGAGAAATACACAAGACAGACGTAGATAGAGACTTAGAGAGAGAGAGAGAGAAGAGAGAGAGAGAGAGAAGAAGAGAGAAGGGGAGAAACAGAGTGACAGAGAGAGAAAAAAAAGACAAGAGAGAGAGACAGAGACAGAGAGCATAAGACTCAGAGAGAGAACTTGAACTTAATGCTGTCTGACCAAAGTATCGATGCAGCAATAAAAAAGAAGAAAGATAAAAGAAAGAAAGAAAAGGGGAAAAAAGAGGAAAAAAGAACCTTACATAAACCACCATAATGTTTGAACCGGTATAAAAAAAATTTTTTAACGCCCACAACCTTTT
>JAQIHA010001154.1:0-12083 GCA_028751875.1 Rapana venosa
AAAAAAATTTTTTTTTCTTTTTTTTCTTTTGTATGTATGTATGTTTGTCCGTGTGTCCAACGATGACCTCCAAAACAAGAGGAGGCGCTGTGTTTTGGAAACTGGGCGAAATATTGATTATAGTGGAGATGCTTTGCCCACAGTACATCCCCACTCTCTCGGCCAAGTGGGCATAAGGACAGTCAGCGTTGGAGATGTTCTCCATAAGGCCATCCAGCCCCAGGGCTGCAGCACAAAAGGACTGTGCGAGTCAAGCCTCCTAGTCAGAGAGTCATAGTCGATCACTAAAGACTAAGCTGTAAAGTGGAATTCCATGAGTGGGAAAGCCACTGGTCATACAGCCTCTCACTTTGCTTTTGCCCCCAGCGTCAATGGTTTAATCAAGAACTGTGATAAAGCCCAGGCGCTGATATGCGTACGTACATACATACATACATACATACATACATACATACATACATACATACATACATACATACATACATACATACATACATACATTCATACATACATCCACACCTACTCCCGTTTAAGTTGCAACACAAAACTTGCAGTTCGTTTAGAGAACGGTCAGTGCAGTAGAGCCGGCCCTCATTGGATTACCCAGCCATTCCCGAAGACAGAATACACCTAACCTTTAATGGTGGGTGGGGCGAAAAGGGTCATGCATACGAAAAACAACAACATCTCACCATTGGAGAACCTCAGAACGAAGTGGTGGTGATGATGGTGGGGTGGGGAGGGGATGGGGGTGGGGGTGGAGATCACCAGCCAGAATGACTCTAAGATATGGGGGTGGGGGGGGGAGGGGCTGAGCTGGGTGGTTTGGGTGATGATGTTCAGTGATGTATATGTTCTAATGCCTGTACACAACAGCAAACAACAGCTGTCTCTCTATTCATAAGCATGGAACAACAGGTGTCTCTATAAGCATACAACAACAGGTGTCTCTATAAGCATACTCCAACAGGTGTCTCTATAAGCATACAACAACAGGTGTCTCTATAAGCATACTACAACAGGTGTCTCTATAAGTATACTACAACAGGTGTCTCTATAATAAGCATACTACAACAGGTGTCTCTATAAGCATACTACAACAGGTGTCTCTATAAGTATACTACAACAGGTGTCTCTATAATAAGCATACTACAACAGGTGTCTCTATAAGCATACTACAACAGGTGTCTCTATAAGCATACAAAAGCAGGTGTCTCTATAAGCATACAAAAACAGGTGTATTTACAAGCACACAACAACAGGTGTCTCTATAAGCATACAACAGGTATCTCTATTATAAGCATACAACAGGTATCTCTATTATAAGCATACAACAGGCATCTCTATTATAAGCATACACCAGGTATCTCTATTATAAGCATACAACAGGCGTCTCTATCATAAGCATACAACAACAGGTGTCTCTATAAGTATACAACAGGTGTCTCTATAATAAGCACACAAGAACAGGTGTCTCTATAGGCACAGCGGTTAAGGCTTCAGTCTTAATCAAAAGGTGACCTGGCCTTGAGGCACCCAAAGTTCGGGGTCAGGGGTTCGGTTCCCGGTCTAGGCCAGGAAACAAAACAAGGGGCAGCAGCAGGAGGGTACCCACGACTTGTGTTGTTGTTTTGTTGTTGTTGTGTTTTTGGTTTGTTTGTTTTTTGCTGTTCCTCCGAGGGTCACTGATAGTGAGATTTTTAGCGTGTGTGTGTGTGCAACCGTTTTTGCCCACCATTAAGGTAGCCACATTCCGACTTTGGAGGATCCCTGGCCTTCAATATTGATATCCCCTCCCCTCCCCACTTCCCCAGAGTGTGAAAACTTAAGGACCTTAAGGAAAGACTTTCTGGAAGGAGGCGCCCTCTATATGTGGATCGGATCGGCGGTCTAGAGGTAACGCGCCTGTCTAGAAAGCGAAAAGTCCGGGTCTGAAGTGTGCGGCGGTTCGTACCCCGTTTGGACCGGAAATTTTTCCCCCATCCATTAGACCATGAGTGGTGGTCTGGGCGCTAGTCTTTCGGATGAGACGATAAACCGAGGTCCCGTGTGTTACACGTAATTATTTAGCGCACGTAAAAAAACCCACGGCAACAAGAGAGTTGTCCCTGGCAAAATTCTTAGAAAAAAGCCACTCTGATAGGGAAACAAATACAGCTGCAGGAAAAAAAAAAAAAGGGTGAAAGGGTGGCGCAGCGCTAAGTGGCGACGCGTTCTCCCGCTCTCCCCGGGGAGAGCAGCCCGAATTTCACGGAGAGAAATCTGCCGTGACTTAAAGTGGTATGAAATAAAATCTGAGCGCTTTGATTTGTTGCTTTACAAGATTCAGCGCTATATAAATTCCATACATTATTATTATTATTATTATTATATGAAGACCTTCTGCTGTCTACCTTCTCCAAGAGATTTGTTTTCGTTTTTATTTTTCTTACCCCACGTACCACTCTCTGATAGCAGCAATGCCTTGTCACCTGCAGAGCCAGACTTAAGGAAGATGTCCACTTTGAAATATGACTGTTAAACGGCCCACCCGTCTCCACAGTCGTACATGACACCCCCCACCCCCCTCCCTCTCCCAAGATGGGGCTGTGACCTATCCTGAATAAACTTGGTTTCATCTCTCTCTCTCTCTCTCTCCCCACTTCTGGTTGTATATTGAAAATCAAGTCCAGTGACGAAACAAAACCAAATTGTCGAAAAAAAATCGGCTACAGCTGGTAACCACCACACACAGCAAACGCCGTGTCATCGTCAAACTCCATCTGCAGTGACGTTGTCAATACTTCCAGCCAATCACAAGCAAATAAGAAATCGACAGAGCTTTATGCTGTGTGGTTTGTTTGTGCGTGGAGTACGACATTTGCCTATAAATTAGGCCATCTTGCTGAGACAAACATTGACCTTATGCATTTTGGGGGGAAGAAAATATTATTATTGGCATTAATCCACGTTCTATCTCTCCTGTGTGCCTGTAGTAAAGAGAACTAGTCTGGCGAGCACATCCTTCAAAGATGCACTCTAAACAGCCACCTGAGGAAAACAGATTACTGTGCAGCCGTCAGAGGTAACCTTGCAAACCAAACTGTACGGTCCTCCACGAGAGAAGCGGGAAAGAACATACCATTATTTTTCCCCAGACACATCTGACCGTGTAAAGCGAAGGAGAGAAGAAATTTATCAGTAACAAAAAGTAACCAGAACACAGAGTCAACATAAACCTACAAAGGAATTTACATATACGAATTCACATACACAGTGCAGTTAGTGGGAGGAATTCAAATACAAATTTATATACAATGTAGTTCATATTAGAGGGATGATACTTTTTTTAGACAATGTAATTTTCATACTAGTAGCGAGGGAGAGGAGATGGCTGCCGCCCTCAATATGCTGGCCCCTAGAGAAGTGAGGTCCCAGACGCCTCGCTTCCCTACGACCTTATAGGTTATGGGACACCTTTATCTTTAGTCATCCCTACTGTTGAAATTAGGGTAGCCATCTTCTCTTTCGCTTTTACTTCCTATTGTCTTTGCATCTTCATAGGTCACCTCCTGCTCCTCTCGAGGCATCTGACCTCCTGTCTATGCCAGGTCAGCTTCCTCGCTGCCATGGATGCTGCAGTGTGAAGGAACCCACTGGATGACGGTATGGGTAGAGTTTTAACCTGATTTCTGTCTATCTTTTCTCCCCGAAATCTTCCTTTGCACCCCCCCCCCCTCTCTCTCTCTCTCTCTCTCTCTCTCTCTCTCTCTATATATATATATATATATTATATATATCTGTCTGTCTGTCTCTCTCTGTCTTTGTCTCTGACTTCTTTCGGGATAAATCAATGTGGGGTGTGGTGATCATGGTGATGTGGACGTGCCCGGTCATTAATGAATTCCACAACACACTACACACTGAGAGGGACAATGCTTGACTGTCACGCATTTAACCTTTTTAGGGAAAGACAGCGTAAATTCATTGCTATGGGTAAACGCACCGCCAAACACAACACACCAAAATTGTTCTCTTCGATTTTGTCTTCCGTTGTTTTTTAGAAAGGGTTCCTTCAGGTTTGAGATGAATTTGGGGAAATTTGCTTTCGCTCACCGCGCTGCGCGCGAAAACACCAAACACCAACACACACAAACTGGACCTATAGACGAGTGCGGTTAAGACCGTTCTACTACAATCTCATGGGTCCATGAAGTCGTGGGTTCGAATCTCAGCGGCGTCTGGTCCATGAAGAGTGAACAATTTTATGATCTCCCAGGTCATCTCAAAGTGCAGACCTGCCAGTGCCTTAATTCCCTTCGTGTCTGTATACACACGCACAAGATCAAAATATGCACGTTCTGGATCCCGTAATTCATGATAATAATGATAATAATAATAATAATAATAATAATAATAATAATAATAATAATAATAATGTATGGAATTTATATAGCGCTGAATCTTGTAAAGCAACAAATCGAAGCGCTCATAGCGCTGATAGCGTTGGCGAACATACGCATCACACATTCCCGAAGGCGAAATGCTGCTATCTTCATGGTGGGCAAAACCAGTTGTATGCAGGCAAAAATCTCGCCATTGGTGAACATGGAGCTCAAGCCACGAACGACAAATAAAGTCACACGCACAAACACACATACACACCCCAACACAACACAACACAACACACACACACACACATACACACACAACCACAACACAACACCCACACACACACCCCACACCAACACACAACAATGTCACCATTGGTAAAACCTCGCAACCCTAGCCGAGGAACGGGAAAAAAAGTCTCTCTCACACACACACGCGCGTGCGCAATGCTAGCTCGCGCGCGCACGCGTGCACTTTACACACACGCATGTGCGTGATGCTAGCGCGCGCGCACTTGTGTGTGTGAGAGAGACTTTTTTTCATCAAGATGGCGGAAAATGCCAACAGCTAATTTTTCATTGTCAGAGTTTTGTGCATTTTACTCAAAATGACAAGAACCAGAAGCATGAGTGGTGTCCGCACACAGCAAGGAGCAACCCCAGTGACAAGCAAAGCAAGTCTGTCAGCCAACGACCTGACAAAGAAACCTGACTCCGACTCGAAAAAACAGTCAGTGGAACCGGGTGTAGCCGATGGTTGTTTGGAAATGTGTGCTCAACAACAGGAGACAGCAGTGATAGATCTGTCCACGATAAACTGCAGAGATGGCCCAAATCATTGCTTCCCTGTGCACAAAAATTCTTCATTGGAGCACCATCCAGGATCTAAAAGACAAAACAAAATCAACAGCTTTGAGTGTAAAGGGCAGGTCGTAGATCCAACGCACAAACGCAAAATGACGCTTTTAATTCATATGCAGACGTGAAAAAACAATCGCCCATTTACATTATCAATAAGTCCAATATCAACAAAAGAGGAAAGACTCAAGACTTTGCTCATTCCAAATCAAGCAGCTTAAATCCTCAAACCTAGGAAAAAAAGAAAATGAAAACAAAACAAATGATCCCAAAAATCGCTGGAAAGAACATCAATAAGTTGAGAATGTCAAGGAACCAATTTACGTAACATCTTCTTGTACCAAACCTGTTGATTTTGAAACTTCAAAAGTAGATCTAGCAACCTCCAAAAATCAAGATCTTCCTGTGGATTGGTCGTTCATGATTCCGTGATGAGTGGTGTGCAAGCCCACAGATTAGGACGATCTACGGGATCAAAGTCTTCACCCGAAAAGTACACCCCATTGAAGATATCCACAACGCTGTCGAATCAGCAATTTCCAGAATGAATCATACACCCGAGGCAATATGATACATTGTGGAATCAATGCCCTGAAAACAAAGGAAACACTGCAAAGCTTCAAAAGACCTTCTGCTCAAAGCAAAGAGAATCGTTCAAGACCATCCCAGATGCAAAGTCATTTTAAGCAAAATATTTGCCAAAGAGACGAACACTACAAATCAAAAGAGACCTTTTTAAACGCTATCCTTATGATGGCCTTCTTGAGGCACCCCATATCCCCCGGGGGGGCCCCACGACAACCTCGGCCCCAACCAGGGTTCCTGAAGATGACGGAATCCACCCCAACCAATAGAGGAAGCAGTGCCCTTGCTGGGAACATTGGCCGCCATCTTCGGGTTTCTCTTCTGGGAATCGCCCCGCAGAACGACGAGGAGCCCAAAGGACCGTGACTTCCCGACAAGCAGGAACACTCGGGTTCTACCCTGAACACGGGGCGTCTGGCGGTAAATCGGGATCCATGGCTGAACCCTATGGACCGCTCTATGACTGTTTTTAAACAGAAGTGAAAAAGAAATTCCCCCCATGCCCACACACACACACACTCCCCACACACACACACGCACACACACATACACAAAACACACTACACCACACCACACACCAACACACACACACACACACACACACACAAAACACACACACAGTGTGAGCATGCAAGTACTTTACCCCCAAACGACGGGCAACGAGAATCCCTATGGGTTAACTTTAAAAAAGAACATTTTATTTGTCTGTTGTTTATTTTGAGATTATAACTTTATGTAATTCGGGCGCAAACTCAAATTATCGAGTATAAGGAATGTTTCCCTTGAAGTTGGCCCCAATTATTATCTTTGTTCCTTTTTAAAATCATTTTGATTAGACTATGAACAGAGGCCACATGTGCAGACGTAGGCATGTTTCATTTTGAAAATCCATCCTACTTTTTTTAGATGAAATGGCCAGCCATGGCTGATTGATGACACAAACATGTCTAGCATGCTCTCTACAACCTGGAAGGAATGGGCTCCACAATGTTAATGTCCCCAAGACGTACTCCCCATAAAATTCAGGGCATGCACTATAACAATCTAAAGGAAACTCAGGGAGGTCATTAAGTCATTTGAATTATTATTGCAAAAACCTGACACCCCAGGATTGACTTGTTTGCTATACTCTTCCGTGTCATCCGAAGACGAACAAACCTTTTGATTTTCTCCTTCTTTAAGGCTGTATATCTTTTAAGTTTTTCCTTTCTTGAGATTTTTACTCTTACACACACACCCCTCCACACAACTGGATTACGTTTTTGTTTAAATTGAGTTTTACGTTCTTGTTCAACCTGAGAATTATTTGCACTTTTACAACCTGTTACGTATTAGAACTTTTTCAAAAGCTAACATTCTTTATAATGATAAAAACTTGTCCCTTTAAATTTTACAGTGGAACTGTAGATCTGTGTCAACAAATTACCATATCTGATTCAGCATCTTGCATCGTTTACATCTGAGGTTTTGTCTTACAGTCTTTAACACTACTAGAAATAGACTCCCAAATCTGAAAATTATATTATCCACCACCCATGAAGTTGTGCAAAACGATGCTGAAAAGATTCGGGCTGCCATCTATGTGCATAAAGGAATAGAGTAAAATTTGTATGTACCTCGCCAGTTCCAACTAATGTACCAAATCTACACTCTTGTGCGCATGCATAAAAAATCACCAAGTCTATAGATCTAAACGTCGTTTCGGTATTTGCCTAAAGGCCCCAATGACATTAAACAGAATGGTTACGTTTCATTGCCAGAATCTAAAATAAATGGTTAATATGTGGGGATTTCAATGCGCACTCCCCTTTCTGGGATAAAGAATGTAGTCAGTAACCAATAATCGGTTTTTTGAAACATTATCGATTCTGATCTTTTTCTACTTAATGATGGTATGTTACAAGCATCCCCGATGTTTCGAATCAAAGACCTAGTGCTTTAGATCTATCTTTCATTTCTCCATCCCCTTTTTTCCAACTGTAAATGGGAAATAGAAGATGATACTTTAGGAAGTGATCAAATTTTTCCAATTGCTATCACTCTTAATTATGATTCTTCAGAATATGACTTAGAAAAGATGTTATCCCCAAAAATAAATTATCGTTATGCTGACTGGAATAAGTTTAAAGATATTTTGTACAGATAAATAGTGAAAATATTAAAAGCTATAATTTTAATATTTTTATGCCAATTTTAAAAAGTTTGTACTGCAAGCAGCTGATAGCTCTTTTCCCTAAGTATTACCCTGGGAAATCGAAAAGCATTCCGGAAATATATGGTGGGGAAACCTTCATGTCAAAAAGTTGTGAATGACAAAAAAGCTGCTTAATAAGTATTTTATGAAATAAAACGTCAGAAAATCATTTTCTTATGAAAAAAGCAAAATTGCTTTGTAATAAAAAACCGTTGAACAAAACAAACGTCAGTTTTGGTCTTCCTTTGCTTTCAAGAAGTTAACACTTATAATGATTTGCAAAAGGTGTGGAGTTTAAAATTTTAAAAATATGAAAAGTGGGGTTAGGCTTCCTAACTGTCCCCTTAAGATTAAAGACAAGGAAAATTCCATCTAATTCAGAGAAGCTGAATCATTCATAGAAATGTTTACAGACACAATGAGTGATAAAAGTCTTCAGAAAAATGCAAAGTATATAGAAATAAAGAAGCACAGAAAGACATGTATAAAGACCCTGTGGGAGATAATAATCATTACGTCAATGCTCCCTAACATTGCAAGAGCTTAAAGATGCCCTCCTATCTCTTGGAACAAAAAAAACATCCGTTGGTATTGATGCTATTTCAAGTGAATTGTTAAAAAAAGCTGCCAGAAAATTGGATAATGTTATTACTTGAAATTTTTTCAAAGTTGCTTTGGTCTCAGGGGGTCATTCCAGCATATGGAAACATTCCATTTTAGTGCAGTCCCAAAGAGGGTAAGCCTAAAATGATAAAAAACAGTTACAGACCTATCCGGTTAACCTCTCACACAGGGAAAACTTATGGAAAAATAATTTTAAACCGACTAATGCATTATTGCGATAAAAACAAAAAAATCCCCCTTAGCCAGGCAGGCTTTCGAAAAGGTAGATGCACAGCGATCATCTGATTAAACTTAGTACGCATATTAAACACCAATTTGCTAGTAGGAAAAATGTGGCTTGCCACCTTTTTTTTTTTAAAAAAAGCATATGATCAGGTCTGGCATAAACGATTACTATTAAACTAAAAACTATTGGCTTATCTGGTAATATGTATATTATATTAAAGCATTTCTCTCAGAAAGATGTATGCAGGCCAAAATTGGAAATTCCTATTCTACTTTACGGTTTCCAACAATGGGTATTCCACGGGATCAGTTATCGCTCCAATCTTTTCAATATTCTTCTTTATGATCTTCCTCAGTGCCTCTCCCGTAAAGCCATCCACGTCCAGTATGTGATGACATTTGTATGTGGATGAATGTTTTCGATGAAAAGAAAACACAAAGAGGCATCTTAAACTATATAAAAAATATGTATCAGCTTGAGCTAAACAAACTTAATGGCTACATTTTTGAGAATGGTCTTTCATTGTCTCCTGAAAAGGGCTAATCTCGTACTTTTATAATGGCACTAACCCCAGCTCTACCTGTTTTTCAAATAGATGGGAAAGTGTTGGAATATAAAACTTTGGTGATGTTTTTAGGAGTATATTTTATGTCTACACTAAGTTGGAATTATCACATTGATTATTTAAATTTCTAAGGCTCGGAAAAGTCTTAATCTTTTGAAAGTTATTAGTTTAACAAGTGTGGGCTTATTGATGTGCTGTTTTAAAACATTTGGCATTATCTTTAGTGCGTTCCCGGGCTTTATTTATGGCCAGGAAGCATTTTTCAGTGCTCCAAAATATTTATTACAGAAATGCAAGACTAGACTGTAAGGCTTTTCGATTAGCTCTGGGGGTTCCTTTTCATGCATCGTCCATGGGTACCTTAAGGAGATAGGAAATTTTTCCATTAGCGAATATCGACAACTGGTGTGGTAAATTTTCTCTTACGTTGTTCAACACAAGAACCATGTGGAAATGATTTAGTTAGTCTGATGTCAACTTTCCAAAAGGCACATTCTATTCGCTCTGTAACCCCATCTAAAAACCTTTACTTCTCAATTATTTGATCAAGCAGATATAAATCCCACACAAAAATAACTAAATCGAGATTCACTCTCGCCTTTTCCCCCATGGGAACTTAAGAGAGCTAATTTTGACGTAGATTAATCCTCTTTAACGAAAAAAGGTTTAAAGAAATATTCTTAGCCGCATCGTGAAAGAGTATATACAAACTACATATCCAGATCATTTAAAATTTACACAGATGGTTCCCTTTTGAAATAATGAGGCGGGTGCAGCGTTTGTCATACCATCTTTGAAAATAGAGAGATCATTTTATGTAGGAAAAAATCGATCTATTTTTACAGCTGAATTGTCTGCTATTTTGATGGCTTTGTATTATCTTTTAGAATTTCTAAAGGACATATTTCAAATAAATTTTCTGTGTTGATTCCAGGTCAGTCTTACTTGCCCTGAGAAACTTCAGTTCAAAAGTGAGACAAGATTTCATAATTGAGGGTTAGTATCTAATTCATTTTCTGATGATAGGGGGGCACTGGTGTTACCTTTGTGGATACCCTCGCACTGTGGTATTTACTTTAATGAAAAAGTTGACAGAAAGCAAAATGTGGAGCTGGCATATCGATGGGGGCTTGCAGCATAAATGTTCCCCTGTCCATCCATGAGGGTATAGCATGTTACAAAATGCATGTTGGAAACACTTTTAAAAAAAAACTACAAAGTAAATGGTTATTCCTGGAAATGATGATGTAGCCCATATATTATTTTGATAAGATCAAATATCGTTTAATTTTTCATGAATATAGAAATATTGTATCTTTATTACAGGTTTAAGCTCAATGCTTTTAGAACAAAATTTTTAAAAAAAAGCAACATGTATCTGTGGTGAAAATCTTACCAATGTCACATTCTTTTACGATGCAGAGATCTGAAAAAATCTTACCTGCCTTCCCAGTCCGTAGCTTGCAGCAAATTCTTAACGACATTCCATTAATGAAAGAAATTGTATTGTCATTAAGCCCTATCCTATTATCAGACTCCTTGATATAAGGATAGCTTCAGTTTTTATGAATTTGGGAAAATTGGTTTTTTTGCTGTTTGATGTTTGTGGGGTTTGGGGGTTTTTTTGTTGTTGTTGTTGTTGTTGGTTTTTTCTTTGTTTTTTGTTTTTGTTTTTCCAGAAATTTTTGATTATGTTTTTTTATAATAGTTGTTTATTACGATTGATTAGTTATATGCATACCCCTCCCCCCAAACACATACACACAAGCACGTGCGCACGCACACACACGCACACGCGCACACACACAACACATACACACACTTTCCTGTCTGATATCACTATTTAGTGGAAGGACGTTAAACTGAAGAACTACTACACACGCGTGCGCGCACACACACACACTCTCTCTCTCTCTTCATATACACACTCTCTCTCTCTCTCACGCACGCACGCAGAGTGAGAGAGAGAGGAGAGGAGAGAAGGAGAGAGAGAGAAGGGGAGAGGGAAAAGAGAGAGAGAGAGGAGAGAGGAGAGAGAGAAGGAGAAGACAGACAGGGCAGACAGAGACACACAGAGACAGAGACAGACAGAATCTCCAAAGCCCCCCAAAAACCGCAAAACCCAAACAACCCCCAAAAACCCCCCCAAACCAATGTAAATAACATGACAATGAGAAAAGCAAAAGAAATAAGGGGATAAAGCAGAAAGCGTGTAGTGAAGCTACAGACGGTGTGAAGTGAGGAAGAAGAAGAAGAAAGAGAAGTGAAAAACACTAGCCCGGCTGATAAACTCATTTACATTGCAAAAGAAGTGCCCCAGTTTCGCCAGAGACAGCTAGCAGGAGGTTCTCTGGCAACGCGCTACTGCTGCTGTGCTAGTGTGGCTGGTTTGGGCTTTGTTTACACACAACCATCTCTTGATCTGCTGCCAAACAAATTCCACCACAGTCAGACATTTTTTTTTCTTTCTTTCTTTGTTTTAAACTTTTTTGTTTTTTTTTTCTTTTCTTTCTTTTTATGTTTTAAAATATTGCTTTGTCTAAACTTTGTTTCCTTTTTTTTTTTCTTTCTTTTTATGTTTTAAAATACTTTTTAACCGTTATATTGGTTTTCAGTGTTTGACCCCGTGCTGGTTGCAGTTTTGAAAGGGGGGGCACGAGA
>JAQIHA010001155.1:7500-10000 GCA_028751875.1 Rapana venosa
TTTACCCCCCTAGAAAGAGTTAAAAGATATTTCTCTCCTATGCCGAAGTCGGATGTGCTGGGCCTGACTTGTCAGGCGCTTAACAGCGGTGCAATGCATTTTGTGCTCATATGACAGACAACGGGGACGGGATAGCTCAGTGGTTGGAGCACTCGCTTTCCCCCAGCCAAGTTAAGCAGCGTCGAGCGTGGTTACCAGTTGGATGGGTGACCGTTTGCGCGCCTTGGCTTCAGTACAGTTCCCCCAGTTCCCCCAGCTGTAAATGGGTACCTGCCCTCTTTAGGGTCAGGGAAGGTAAAGCAGCGAGGGAGAGGAGATGGGCGCCGCCCTCAATATGCTGGCCCTAGAGAAGCGAGGTCTCTGACGCCTCGCTCCCCTACGACCTTATAGGTTATGGGACTCCTTTACCTTTACCTTTTTATGACAGACAACAATAGTTCCTGTCTGAACGTTCGACGAAGAAGAATGTTGAATCACAAATTTCTAATTCAAACAGTGCGAGTGGGGAACATTGCCCGTGAATAGAGAATGAACTTGTTCAAAGTGTAACCTTTGCAAAATAATGGACGAATTTCATTTATGGTTGTTGTTTTTTTTATTGTCCTAAGTTGATAACAGAAAGGGAAAAAAAATATGCCAAAATTTTATTTGGACCCTCCCCCCCCCTTACAAAAAAGTGTTGAAATTTCACTCTCTTTTGAATTGCGAAAATAAAAACCAGCTAACTTATTTCGTTGGTTTTTAAATAAATGTTTATTCAGGGGAAAAAGAAACGTATAGTACAAACAAATTAATGTTTATTTGTTCATTTCATTTATTTACTCTTTTATTTCCAGGATATTGGAATAAGCACTCAGCTACTTGTTTACATCCAGTCCCCGTGTGTATGCAGTTTTGTCAATTTTATCTTCCACTTCCACTGGCACACAATGGCCTACTCTTCCGGAACGGGTTTTAACGTGTGCGCAAGATGTTCTGCATGCGTTCGTACACGGGGCCTCGGTTGATAGTCTCATCCAAAGGACTTTTTCGGGGAGAGTGGAGTCTGCACTGATGTTAACTCCAGATGGGAAAATATTCCTTGAACGGATACGAACCAGGTCACAGGATCACGAAAGAAAAGCCAACGCTCTTACTGAATAGGCTATCCCTCAACGCTTCCCCCCCCCTTAATCCCTACCACCCCCACAACAATATCACGGCTATCCGTCCCCCCCCCCCCCCCCCCCCCCCATTAAAATTACAACAAATGGCTTATAACCTACATTTGATTGAGACGGTATAGCCTATGGTGACCATTGCCCTCCGCAATCTGACACCGGGTCGATTCCCGTTCAAGGGGGATATGTTTCCCCTGGAGTTAACATCAGTGCAGACTCCACTCTCCGGCCAAAGTCCTTCGAGGAGACATAAACCGAGGCCCCGTGGCGAACGCACGCAAACACTTGCGCACACGTTAAATCCTGTTCCGCTTTGTAAGAGAGGCATTGTGTGCCAGTGGAACAGATGAGGATTTACAAACCGCATACACACGGGACTGATGTAAAAGAGCACATGAGTGCTTATTCCATTATCCTGGAAATAAAAGAGTAATATATATATATATATATATATATATATATATATATATATATATATATATATATATAACTAAACAGTACTTTGGCAACTAGCGGAGGTATGTGTTCGTACTCATTTAAGTCCATTTTCTCACAAAAATAATCATCAAAAGCATGTTAGATTTTTTTTTCCAAATACAATGATTTGCTTGAAAAATACCCATAACCATAATTATCGCTTTGTTGTTGTTGTTGTTGTAGTTGTTTTTGTTGAAAACTTCAACAATGGTTGTAGTTGCTTTGTTCCCAAAAGGTTCCAGACCGTGTTTGATATGTTTTGAGTAAGTCAAGTCAAGTCAAGTCAAGTCAAAAACACCGTAATCATCCCATGAAGGGCAATTACAATACTGAGTTGTAAGAACACTTTCAATACCGTTGTAAACTTACTTTGTTAACCCCCCCAAAAGCAGAGAAATTCATCATAACTAAACTAAACAGGAAAAGTTCATGTACCTCTATATAGTTGGTTGGGGGGATGTGGGAGGGGGGGGGGGAGGTCGTTGGTTGGGTGTTTTTTTTAATTTTGGAGGGAAGTATTTTTTTGGTTTGGTACTGTGTCCGCTTCCTTAGGATATTTTTTGTTTCTTGGCTACAGCTTCCGATGTTTACCAATGGTGAGATTTGTACATAACGATTATACGACTGTTTTCGCCCTCTATTTAGGTAGAGGGGGACGGGATAGCTCAGTGGTCGGAGCACTCGCTTTCCCCCCAGCCAAGTTAAGCAGCGTCGAGCGAGGTTACCAGTTGGATGGGTGACTGTTTGCGCGCCTTGGCTTCAGTACAGTTCCCCCAGTTCACCCAGCTGTAAATGGGTACCTGCCCTCTTTAGGGTCAGGGAAGGTAAAAAGCAGCGAGGGAGAGGAGATGGGCGCCGCCCTC
>JAQIHA010001156.1:0-5000 GCA_028751875.1 Rapana venosa
AGGTACAGTTTGTGCAGTTCAGATATTTCAGTACAGTATGTGTAGTGCAGTATAGTGCAGTACAGATAAGTGCGGTATAGTACAGTATAGTGTAGTGCAGTATAGTGCAGTACAGTATAGTGCAGTACAGTATAGTGTAGTGCAGTATAGTGTAGTACAGTATAATGCAGTATAGTGCAGTACATTTAAGTGCAGTATAGTGCAGTACAGTATAGTGCAGTACAGTATAGTGTAGTGCAGTATAGTGTAGTACAGTATAATGCAGTATAGTGCAGTACATTTAAGTGCAGTACAGTAAAACGCAGTACAGTAAAGTGTTGTATAGTGCAGTACAGTACAGTGCAGTGTTGTGCGGTACAGTATGGTGCAGTAAAGTAAAGTAAAGTATAGTGCTGTAAAGTAAAGTACAGTAAAGTATAGTACAGTAAAGTACAGTACAGTAAAGGGCTGATAGTGAGGTACAGTATACTGCAGTATAGTGCAGTACAGATAAGTGCGGTATAGTGCAGTACAGTATAGTGCAGTATAGTAAAGTGTTGTATAGTACAGTACAGTATAGTGCAGTACAGTATAGTGCTGTATAGTGCAGTACAGTATAGTGCAGTACAGTATAGTGCTGTATAGTAAAGTGCAGTTCAGTACAGTACAGTATAGTACAGTGCAGTATAGTGCGGTATAGTGGAGGATACATTCTGACAGATAAGCCTGCCTGCCTACAAATCCGTCGATCCGACGAGAGACTCCATCATCAGTAGTAGTAGTAGTAGTAGTAGAAGTAGTAGTAGTAGTAGTAGTAGTAGTAGTAGTAGTAGTAGTAGTAGTGGTGGTGGTGGTAGTGTCATTATTATCAGTATTGTCGTTGTTGTCGTGATTATTGTTATTGAATTTATGATAAAGCGTTGTACCTGCATCTTGATTCGGGTGTAGTGTCCCTTTCCAAAGGCAAAGCCGGTTTGGGTTGATGCAGGAAACCGGCCTCCCACTCCCTGCCCAAGAGATAATTCATCTTTGGGTTAACCCCCAATGGATTGGTAGGTGGATAATTGGGGGGGTGGTTTATTCTTAAATCAAAGCGTTTTCAATTTTTGGTAAAAATTTTGAAAAGTTTTGCCTGAATCCTTTGGGGAATTTGGGGACCCCCCTTTTTTCCCAAAAGCAAAGCGGTGTTTTATGGGGGGTGATTACCCTGTAATTATTTCCCCAAAAGGGATTTTGGGCCCCGGCTAGGGGTTACCCCCTTAAATCCCCCCCCCCAAAATTTTTGCCTCAAAAACCTTTTTTTCCTTTTCCCGTTTTCCCTCCCCCCCTTCCCCCAAACGGAATTCTCGGGGTGGGGGGGGAAAAATTTTCATTTTGTTTTTCCCTTTTTTCTCTCCTTTCTCCTCTCTCCCCCTCTCCCAAAAATTTTTCTTTTTTCCCTCTGTTTTTAAACCTTTTTCCTCCTCTCTCCCCCCCCCCCCCCCTTTAATGTTGTGGGTGGTGGGGGTGTGGGGGAAAAGTGGTTTTGTGTTTTTTTGGGGTTTGGGGGGGGGTTATTTTGATGCAATTAAAGAAAATTACTGGGATTTTTTATTATGAAAATTAAAGCTTTATATTTAAAAGGGAAAAATTGGGTGGAAAAGAAAAGGGAAGGGCGCTGGTTTTGGTGGGGGTTTGGGGGGTTTTGTGGGGGGGAAATTTTTTAGTTAGGGGGTTTGTTTTTAAAAAGCGAGTTAACCGGAAAAGGCCCCCTTAATTTAAATTATTAAGAGGGGATTATTTTTAAAGGGGTTAAAAATTTTATTTTACCTCTATTCTTTTTTATTTAATTCCTTTGGGGGTTAGGGTGTGAATTTTAAGAATGATTTTTTTTGGGGGAAAAATTTTGGGGGTTTGAAAAATGGGGGTAGGGAGGGGAAAAAAGATTTTGGGAACTTAAATTTCAAAGGAGTTTTTTTTTGAAATTTTATTTCCGATATTGAAAAGGAAAAAGTAGTTTTAATTTGGTTTTAAATTCAAGCAAAACATAAAGTTTTTTAATTTGAAAATAGAAATTTTTTTATTTTGGTTTTTGGGGTTGGGTTTTTGGTTTGGGGGGATTTTATTGGAAAAATTAGTTTGGGTTTGGTTTGGTTTTGGGGGGGGTTGGTTTGTTTTGGAAGGGGGGGGGTTTATGGGGGGAAAAAAGGTGGGGGTTTTTGTTTTATTTTATTTTTTTGGGGTTTGTTTTTTTAAATGGGGGGTTAAATTGGAAAAAAAATTTTATTTTTTAAAAATTGAACCAGATGGGGAAAAAATTGGGGGCTTGAAAAATAAACTGAAGGACTTGTATAATCCTGGAAAGACAGAGCTAGACAGATTTGGTGATGCCCAACACTTTTTCCCCCCCAAAAAAAAAAAAAAAATTTTTTTCCTCCCTTTACCAAAAGCGTACGAGTACCCAAGCCCTAGAACCCTCTTTTAAAAATATTTTTAAATTGAAACCCCTAAATTCTGATTTTTAATAAAGGGATGACAAAAAATTTTTGAAAAAACTAAAGCCCAGGGACAGAAAAGGGGAGAGAGAGAGAGAAAGAGAGAGAGAGGGGAGAGAGGGGAGAGGAGAGAGAGAGAGAAAAGAGAAAAAGAGGGGAGCCCTTAAAAGGCTCCCTTTTATTAGTAAAAACCCTGTTTTCCCTTTTCTAAAAAAAGAGTATTAATTCACGATTTGTCTTACTAAAATTGTTTTTTCAAATGTTTTTTTTTTTGGGTAAATAAAAAAGGGGTGCCTGTTTTTATTTTGGGCTGTTAATTTATTTTTATAGAACATAGTTTTAAATTTTAAATTTGATTTTTGCCCTTATAAAACCCTGTTATAAAAATTTTGGGACTTATATTATTAAATCGTGGCAGGGGTACAAAATCTTTACAAGTGCGAGCGTGGGGTGCGCTTGCGCGGGGCAAACTTTTTGGGAAAAAATTGTGGGACGTCCCGGGTTTCCCTATGGCCCCATGAGAAAAGGGGTTTTTTGTTGGGGGGGTTTTTGTGGTTTGGTGAGATATTGCTGATTTGGGGGATGCTTTTTATCTCATGAGGGGGGCCCGGCTGTTTTTGGAAACGGGTTTTGTGTGTGGGGTTGTTTTAAATATTATGTTTAAATGTTTATTTTTTTTTAATGTATGGGGGAGTAACCCCCGGGAAATTTTCCCTCTGTTTTTAAAGAAAATAAAGCTTTTGGGAATTTAAATTTAAAATTTGTGTGTGTGTGGGGTGTTTTTTTGTTGTTGTTGTTGTTGTTGTTGCCCTTCAATTTAACGCCCTTTTCACTTAAGTGATTTTTAGACAAAGGAAAAAATAGAAAGTGTAGGGGAAGTTAAAGAAGGGAGAAGAAGGATGGAAGGAAAAAAGGTTAAGAAATAGAATCAGTTTGGGGTATTTTGGGGGGAAA
Organism: Rapana venosa; assembly: GCA_028751875.1. Classification (NCBI taxonomy): domain Eukaryota; kingdom Metazoa; phylum Mollusca; class Gastropoda; order Neogastropoda; family Muricidae; genus Rapana; species Rapana venosa. The sequence continues at coordinate 3,408 of JAQIHA010001156.1, forward strand.
AAAAAACTGAAATTTTTTTATAATACTTTTAAACAGGGGAAAAATAAAACCCTCAACAATGTGGAAACATGAAAAAAACAATAATGTAACTACAAAAAATTTTCAACGGGAAATATGCAAAAAAATTTGGCAATGTTTTAAAGTAAAAGAAAAAGTAAACAAGAAGATCAGGAGAGACATGGGGAAGAAAAAGGGAGGAATGGAAGAGAAACAATGTACAGAATCGAAGAGAGCCTCCCAAAGAGTAATACAGAAAGCATACCGATTGTGAAAAAAGCTCACCAAACCAGAAACGGGGAAAAGGTCAAACATCCGGGAACAAAAAAGGGAATTCCCCTAAAAAAAAAGAAGGAAATGGGTTGGAAAGAGGGAGGGAAACGTTCCGAATTTACAATAAATAAAGCGCTAGGGACCCCAGCTTTATTTGAACCCAACCCCTTCATCGAATAAAGAAATTTCCCAAAATTTACGCGGGGAATTTGAAGTAGCAATTAGATCGCTGAAAAAAAGAAAATCCAGGAATCGAAAAACCACCCCAGCAGAGTGACCAACAGGGGGGGAAGAAAGCAGTGACAGACATCCTTAAAAAGTATTTCAAAAAGTTGGCAGCCCGGGAAAGGGGTGGCCTACACCAGGGACCCAATCACTCATAATCACTCTCCCCAAGAAAGGAAAACTCCAGCCCCTGCCAAAACTACAGGCAATCAGCCTCATAATCATCCGTAAAGTCTTTCTGAAAATGATCCTGAAAAGGCTGGAAAAACCCCCAATAGAAGCACCAAGAAAGATATTCAACGGGGGGTTTTTTGTGTGAGAAATCAAACCACATCAACAAGACATTTCCACTTTCTTGATTTTAAGAAGGGCCTTTGATAGAGTAAAGGCATTTACGCCTGGGGCCACCATGGGAAAAAATTCCAACCCTGGGCCAGAAGCTGGTCCCCACCCTAAAAGGAAATCTACTCAAAGGCCCCCCAGTGCAGTACTCTCGGGAGGTAGGGGAAAAAAGGGGGTTCCGTCCCCGGGTTTGGGGTTTCCCACAGGGTTTTTGCGTCGCCCACACTGTTTTAACTTTTCCCCGAAAAGCATCATGACTAAACCCTTTGGGAAAACCCCACAGGCACAGTCAGCATTGGAGGGGGAACAATCACCAAACCCCAAGGGTTTCGATGGGCATTTTACGGTTTTTGGGGGGGGAGGGGAAAGAAAAAGGAACTGGCCCAACCCAGTGAAGCAATGGGGAAATATCCCACGATACGCATGGGGAAAACATGCCCGGAAAAAACCCAAACTATGAAACAGTGCCCCCAAGGGAAACCCAAGGGTCACTCTCACCCAAAAGAAATGGAGACGTTGACCTTTTCAAGTACCTTGGAGCCCTCATAAGTGAGGGGGGATCGAAGACCGAAAAACCTAGCAAAAAGCGGCACAAAACCCGCGCCCGCAAAGGCAAGACTGAAAAACCATTTTGGAGAGAAAAGAAACATCCCTTCAGAAACCAAGGTAAAGTTACTAAACGCGCTAGTCACCTTTAATCATGCTTTTGCAGGGGGATGGAACCCGAAAGCGACCCACCCAAAAGGGGGTTTCCCA
>JAQIHA010001156.1:10000-12076 GCA_028751875.1 Rapana venosa
CCCTTCCACACACAGACAGACAGGGGGGGGGGGGCATGTCATCCCTCTTCCACAAAACACACAGACAGACAGGGGGGGGGGGGCATGTCATCCCCTCTTCCACACACACAGACAGACAGACAGGGGGGGGGGGCATGTCACCCCCTCTTCCACACACAGACAGACAGGGGGGGGGGGGGGGGGGGTAGCAGTCACAGCCCTCGTCCAGCCCGCTCTCTGGGAGCTCTGGGCTCAGCCACCCCGCCACGCCCTTGAAGTGACCTTGCCCTGCAGTTGGCATCAGTGCTGACCCCACTGCCCTGAAAGCCCTTCTCTCCATCCTATGAACCCACCTGATGTAGGAAAACGCACGCAGAACATCTTGTGCGCACGTTCAAGCCTGTCCGACTTTCGGAAGCGTGGACCACAGTGTGCCAATGGGAACGAATGGCAAAATTAACAAAATGCATACCCCGGGTCCCGGGATGTAAAAAAACCAAAAAAAACCGTGGCGTTTTTTCATTATCTCAAAAAAAAAGTTTTTTAGTTTAAAAATAAAAAGGAGAAAATGACAACACTCTAGCCGGAAGACAGACAACAGACGGCAACACACAACACCAACACACACAAACCAACACCCACCAACACACACCACACAACAAACCAGAGCCGACAGGCAACAGGCAGATATACAACACATACAAAAAACCCACACACACCACACACACACTCAAACGACAGATGGGAAACGACGGGCGGGAGGCAGACAACGAAAAAACAGACATACACACGACAGACAGATTTACCGGGACCCTTTCAAGGCTCACATGGAAGGTCCCCCACGTCACAACCCACCCGGGTATTGCTCTGGTTGACTTTGGGTCTCCAGGGGGGGCCACACCTGATGCACAACAGTACTGGGGCTGGCTGGTGGCTCTTTGGGTTTGGTTTGGGTTTGGGTTTGGTTGGTTGGGAGGTTGGATGTTGGTGGATGGTTGGATATTTGGTGCTTAGTCATTTTCTTTGCTTGCTTTTTGCTTTTTGGGGTTTTATCGATCAGTTATCATTGCTAGGTGGATGGGATTATTTTTTCATTTGTTTAAAAATGTGTTCGTTATTTTAGCTTCAACTATTTTCAAACTAATTAGCTAGTTAGTTAGTCGTCAGTCAGTTGGTCGTAAATTAGACATCAGGGCAGTTAGTAGTATCAATTTGCTATTCCCTCAGTCGTCAAGTCAAGTCAATCAAGTCAAAATTTTTTTTCCCGATGATACATTGAATAAGCAATGCTTTTCTTTTTTTTTATAAGCCATTATCAAGAAAAATTTCTTAAAGTTATACTGAGACCTACATTATTGCAAAATTTATTACATGTCAGGTAGTCATTTAGTCATTTTGTATTTTGTTAGTCAGTCAGTCAGTCAGTCAGTCAGTTATTAGTCATCATTAGTCAATTAGTCATTAGTCAATCAGTTATCAAACATTATTAATTAGTTAGTTATAAATTAATGAGTTTTCTATTAGCAATTTGTATTAGCGAGTTTTTTGAGTGGTGAGTGAATAAGGAGTGAGTGGGAAGTTTTTATTTAATTAATGGTTATTAGAAAGTTAGGAGTGAGTTAGACAAAGAGATAGGGGTAAACCGACTTAAGCTCAATGCTCTTTAACTTACCTAGTTTTTAATAAAACCCCCCAACTTTTGGGGCCCTTTTTTCGGCCTCATCGGGCCCAAAAAATTTCCATGTTTATATAAAAAAATAGGTAAGTCGAAGAGCACTTTACCCTTTGTCGGCTTTATCCCTATTTTTGTAAAAAATAAAAAAAGTTACAATCTTGCTTTGATGGGTAAAACTATAAAATTATGGGGAAAACAAAAAAAAAGTGCAAAACCTCTCCCCTGCCCAGGCTCCATTAAAACATAGTGCACTTTTTTCCCGGGTGCTTTAATGAAGCATGGGGGAGGAGATGATTTCCGGCATTTACAACCTTTTGGGAAACCGAACAAACCACGCACAACAAAAATTCAAATGGACAGTGACAGCACAATGTTATAATATAACATTTAAAAACATAATAACATGTGTGTGTGGGGAATTC
>JAQIHA010001157.1:0-12084 GCA_028751875.1 Rapana venosa
GATTTAGTGCTTTTTTTTTTTTTGTTGGGGAGGGGGCAGTTACAAGGTGTAAATCCTATCTAGCGGCAGGAGATTAACGAAGAAATATTTGTTACACATGAAAAAGTACCGACCCGCTGAAAAAAATGAGAGAAGTCTCTTCTGCTATCTCACCTATTTTGTTCACTTGAATGTGTATCTGTGTATATGTTTCTGTTTTGTGTCTACTTCTTGATTAAATAAGGCCATAATTTACTTAGAACAGAACTCATCTTAAGTACTATTAAATTGAAAAAAATTATCAATGTATTTATCTAAAGTGATCACTATATGCCGTGACATGTTTTCGCCAACACACTTACACACACGCACGCGCACTCGCACGCGCAAACACAAACAAGCAAACAAATAAGTACACACACGCACTCACGCACGCACACACACACACCTCATTATAAAAAAAACACGACTTGTGCTATTCTGTCTCACAGTAGCTAGTTCTCATGAATTACCATGGTCCAGACTGTAAAACATAATCATATAGTCGTGATCCTCATACAGCAGTAAAACGTAATGGAAGTACAGCGAGAAAATGGTTGTCAATATGACCATGACCCTGTACAGGCAACCAGGATTTTTATGCTCTCCCTTTGTCATCACTGTATCGCTTTGGTCTCTTTCCCCTTCCCCATTTGTCCGTATGTCTAAGGATAACAGACATTATCGTTCTTACATACATTCAAGATTTATCTATCGTTTTGCATATGTGCAATATTTATCTATCGTTCTTACATACGTGCAATATGTATCTATATTTCTTACACACGTGCATATTTATCTATCGTTCTTACTTACGTGCAATATTTATCTATCGTTCTTACATGCGTGCAATATTAATCTATTGTTCTTACATGCGTGCAATATTAATCTATGTGTTCTTACATGCGTGCAATATTTATCTATTATTCTCATATGCGTGCGATTAATATTCATCTATTTATTCTTTTTTGTTGTTGTTGTTGCTTCGAGGATAATGGAAAGAAGCACGCATAAGCTATTTTTACATCCATTCCCTGCGTGCATGCAGCTTTGTAAAGTTAATGTTGTCATTCGTTCCACCGGCACGAAATTACTGAGGATTTCAGATGTTCTGCGTGCGTTCGCACACTGGACCTGGGTTTATAGTCTCATCCCAAGGATATTGACTGAATTCATGACTCTAATCTGCGAGTACCGGGATGACCCAATGTTATGAAGACACCGTGGTTTTCCTGTGAGAGCATTGCCTTCTTTAGAGTGTACTGTGGAAATGAACCATCGTTATTAGTTTTCCATAGATACTGACACAGACGACTGTTCAGCGAATGAAGATCATAGCGGTGGATAAACTGGTCATCAAAGTAATGAAATTCTCTTCTCTTCTTATTATCTGTCTCTGTATCTGCATCTGTGCTGTTTGTACGCCTGTCTCTCTCACTATCTCTATCGTATCGTAATCTTTGTGTCTCTTATTTTTTGCCTGTCTTCTCCTTGTAGTGATGATTCGGCAGCAACACACACAACACACCACACACACATACGCAGTCAAGCTCGCATTCACACGCACACACATACTTGAACATGCATGTGTGTGCACGTACACACTTACTTACACACACGCGCACGCGCGTGCGCCTAACGATCACCATCAAATAGCAATCATGTCTTCATGTCTTCATGCCTTCAACATCAAAAATCCCATTACCCTCCCAAAGCCTACAACCTGTGTGTGTGTGTGTGTGTGTGTGTGTGTGTGTGTGTGTTTGTAGGTGCGTCCATTTGAATTTTTATTTAAGCTTTTAATAGTTATTGGCTGCATGACCCTAAAAATATGTTGAATGCAAGCGCTCTGATTTGTTTTTGCAAGATATATCGCTATACAAATTCCATTTATTATTATTATTATTTATTTATTTATTATATTCAAAGACATTTCCCAAAGTCAGAGCGCACTTATTTTAACGTAAGGGAAAACGGTGGCAGATGCAAAATCTCATCATTGGTGGATCCCAGAGTTCTAGGTGAGGAACGACACAAAAAAATAATCAAAGATACAAAAAGGATGTTTAAAAATCAGTCGTTTGACGCATATATATCCTATGCCCCTTTTCTCAAAGCAACGTATCCTCCTCACATAGCAGACAAAAATGCTGTGGACAACTTTGGATGTCTTATGCGTACCAAGGTGACGAAATGATAAGATCTAGATTATGGGACACGAGCATGATCATCGCTAAAGACAATAAATGTGAGAAGAGTAAAACAAAGAACTATCTGGAAATATGAAGATTAACCCGTCTGGAATCTTCATGTCTGGACTTTGTATTCCTTCCTTTGGCATCACGGGTGTACTCGTTTGTCTCCCTTTCTCCAGTGTGGGTATGACTGGGTATATCGGCTATCATTATTTTATCTGACAGGCGTGTGAAATTGAGAGCATAAGTCACGTCAGCAGGGTACCAGTATGACCCAGTGCTGTCAGGAGAGTCGTGGATTTTACCAGGAGAGTGTTGCTTTCTTAGAGATTGCATGATGGTATGAACAGCCGTTGTTGTGTGTGTGTGTGTGTGTGTGTGTGTTGTGTGTGTGTGGTGTGTGTGTGTGTGTTGTGTGTGCGCGCGCGCCGCGCGCGTTTGGGGGTGTGGTGTGGTGTGGTGTGTCTTGTGTGTGTGCCTGTCATCGCCCTCAGCTCCGTCTGCAACCCTGTCAAAGATGTACAAAGAAGACAGTGGTTAGGTGGTATGGTGGTGGTGGTGGTGGTGGTGGTGGTGGTGTGGTGGTGGTGGTTGGTTGACGGTGGCGGTGTTGGTGGTGTGGTGGGAGGGAAGGAGGAATACCAAACTGAGGGATGGGGCTGGGTGATTTCAAGAGAATAATCATCGGTGGTGATGGCAGGGGTGGTAGTGGTGGTGGTTTTGTTTAGTTATTCTAGATATTTCTTTGATTTAAAGCAGTTGGGGTTTTTTCCATAAGTATTATAGTTTGCACATACGCTAAAAGTGATGATGGTTGATGCAGGTACAAATAATAACAGTGCTAATCTTTCATTGATTGTTGTGAAAATTATTATATTGAGGAAGAGGAGGAGAAAAAGGGGCAGGGAGGGAGGAAGGTGGTGGTGGTGGTGGTGGTGGTGGGGTGGTGGTGGTGGGTTTTGGGGGTGGATGATGATGATGATGATGATGATGATGATGATGATGATGATGATGAGATGAGATTAAAACACTGAAACCCATGGAAGCAAAAGCCTAATGTTTTGAGAAAAGTCAATATGTTCAATAAAATACATTAATTCTAATTGCATATTCACACACACACACACACACACACACATACTCACTCACTCACTCACTCAAATTTTTCAAAAGGCAACAAATGTAACATAAAATGGCACACGCACTAACAACTAACATTCGGTGGCTCGTGTTCAGGAAAACAGATGAAATTTTAAAGAGGATTTAAAGGAAAGGAGGGAAAGGAGAAGGACGAACACAGGAAGGCAGGACATTCCAAGAGAGATCATCATCGTGGTGATGCTGCTGGTGGTAGTGGTGGCCGTGGTGGTGGTGGTGGTTGTGTAGTTAGTTATTCTACATGTTTATTTAATTTAAGACAGTTGTTTTTTCCATAAGTATTATAATTTGCACAGAAAAACAGCATTAAAGTTGAAGCCAAACGTTATCACACTAAAGCGTGCTGTACAAAAACAGATTTACAGTTTCCTCACCTTACAGTGTAAACTGTACCATTAAAACGTTTGGTCCTTAATAGATAGATGTGACTTTATATTTCAATAAAGAGGAACTACTAGTCTCCCTATCTCTTTAGACTGAAAATGCATATATGCTGTATTTGTATGATGATTATCCTTATAAACTACAGAAATTTGCTGCCGCTGGTGTTATAGTCAGAGTCACAGAAATAATGTTACTTTTAGCCTTGTCTGCCTTGCTAAGCTCTTCTAAATTCATGAGACTTGGACCATCTGTTGTCGATATGTGTCAGCATGCAACTGTATATCGATCATGTCTAAGAAAGATCTGCTACACAAAGGATGACAAGATGTTAAGTTTATTTAAACCCTCAGCATCCCATCTCAGAGATCGGGTACGGGAAGCAAGAGTAAGTGCAAATAATCTACCAGCCGCCATGGCGCAGTGGTTAGCGCCTTGGGCTACGGACTGGAAGGTCGCGGGTTCGATTCCCATAAGAATCATAGGGATTTTTCGGACTCCAGCCGGCTCCTACCCAGAGAGAGTGTGCTGTGGGCTAAGTGGGAAGACTGGGACCACACAGTCGAGCTTCATCCACTTAACGGATGCGAGTTTGACAGTGTTGCTCAAATTACCTGACCAACACTGCAGGTGTCTGTATCTCTCGGGCCCGGTTGACGCCGGTGTATGATGTCCTGCGTATGTTAGCTCAGAACAGCCACCACTGAACACGCCAAAGTGACCCAGCAGCAGTGCAGGGCCCCTCTGGCTGATGGCCCCACGGCGGCCTGATAGTGATTGGCTCCCTGTGGACCTCCGACTCTGAGGATGAGACATAACAAATCTGGGTATGGTTGTGGCGGGGAGATTGGAATGAGTGGCGTGGGAACAGCAGGACGGGGGACGTCACAGAAGATGACTTGACTTACTTGACTTATGCCTCTTGGTTCCTTGGGGAACATAGGGCTGCAACAACACCCCTCCAACGAACTCGGTTTTGGGAGATCCTCTTCAGCTCGGCCCATGTCATTCCGGCTGCCTTCGTTTCTTCGTCAACACTTCTGCGCCAGGTCTGCTTTGGTCGACCAACTTTCCGCTTCCCTTGTGGATTCCAGTCAAGGGCCTGTCTAGGTGACATTTGACGCAGGTTTGCGGAGTGTATTTGGCCGATCCATCCCCACTTCCTTTGTTTAATGATGGACTCAATTGGGTTTGTCGGGGTCCTTTCCCACAGTTGTTTGTTGGATATGATTTCCGGCCACCTGATGTTGGGATGTACCTGAGGCATTGTTGGTAAAAGACTGGAGTTTGTGGGTGTTGGCTTTTGTTACCGCCAGGTTTCTGAGCCATAAAGTAGGACCGATTTGACATTGGTGTTGTAGATCCGAAGCTTATTTTGAAATGAGAGGGCTGTTGACCTCCAAATAGGCCGAAGGGTGTTGAAGGCGTGACGGGCTTTTTGATTCGGCACTTGATGTCTTCATCTGTTCCCCATCTTTACTGACGACACTGCCCAGGTAAATAAACTTGCTGACTTCTTTGATGGTTTCTTGCTGCAGTCGCACTGGGTCATGTGTTTTGTTGTTCACCCTCATGATCCCCGTCTTCCCGATGTTGATTTGGAGGCCAGTCTTTTCAGCTTCGTCAGCAACACGACAAAGCTTCTCTTGTGCGTCCTTGTTGCCTTTTGGGAGAGAAGGCTGATGTCATCTGCGAAGTCCAGGTCTTCCAGCTGCTTCATGGGGGTCCACTGTAATGCCGGTTCTCCTGCCTGCGTGGCTTGCCGAAATATCCAGTCAACCACCAACAGGAAGATGGTTGGCGGACAACAGACAGCCCTGAGAACACCGGTTTTGTACGGAGAAGGCTTCCGTCAGTTTCCCTTCATGGATGACTTGACAGGTGGCATCTTCATATAGCTGCTGGATGATGGTGAATGAACTTTGGGGGAAACCCCATAGGGGATTGCATCAGTTTCCAAAGGGACATCTCTGTCGACACTGTCAATTGCCTTCTGGAAGTCGACAAAGACTGAATTTAGGGGGGTCTGCCACTCCAGGGGACTGCTCAATGATGATGCGCATTGTGGCGATTTTGATCTGTGCATGATCTGTCTTCCCTTTAAACCTGCCTGTTCATCCCAAGTGTCTTGTCCAGTGCTGTCTTCAGTCTGTCTAGCATGATCCTTGTCAGTACTTTCCCTGGGATGGACAGTAGCATGATTCTCTCCAGTTGTTGCAGGAGGACAGGTCCCTTTCTTTGGCAGTTTAAACGAGATGGCCTTTCTTCCAGTCTTCTGGTACACTCTCTTGCCCCAGATCTTGTATAGGAGTGGGTAAACATCTCATGGAAGTTTGGATGTCCGCCTTCAGTGCTTCAGGTGGTATAACCGTCTGGGCCTGCTGCTTTCCCTTTGATTTGAGTATTTGATGGCTTTGTGATCTCATTCTGTGGTAGGGGGGCCGGTTTTTGATGCCAAGGATTTCAGTAGGTGGGGGGATGTCAGGCGGCTTGGTGGTGCGGGCTGTTTGAGCGTTTCTTTGAAGTGCTCTGCCCATCTTGCTCTCTGGTCCTCCTCACCTGGAATGGTATTGCCATTCTTATCTTTGCAGGGCAGCTAGGTTTGTTGTTTTTTCCTGAGAAGTTCTCGTGATCTCGTACAGCTCTTCATTTTCTTTGGCTGCTGCAGTCTCTGCTTCCTGAGTCATTCCTCAATGAATTTTCTCTTGTCTCTTCTTTCATTTCTCTTTACTGCCCGGTTTTTGTCCCAGTAGCATGCTTTCAGTTCCTGTTTCTTTTTTTGATTTGTGTTTGGTTGATTGATCTTTCAGCTGTTTCTCTCGGTGATCAGTGCCCATGTTTCTGTTGTCAGCCAACTCCTGTATTTTCTTGTTCTCTTTCCCCGTACTGTTTGGCATGTTGTCCTTCCAGGTCCCCACGTAGACTCTGCCATTGCTCTTCGACTGTTTCCTCTGGCAGCTGGGGAAAACACACTGAAGTTGTTCCTCAGTTCGAGCCCCGAATTTTTCATTTTTTCTCTTTCCTTAGGCTTTGCACATTGAACTTTGTTTATGGCTTTCCCGCCCGTCGATGTAGGCTTTGAGCTTGGTCTTGAGGATGCAACAATCCAAAGTGATGGTCTGATTGCTGCATCTGCTCCGCGTTCACCCTGACATCATGCAGGCTCCTTCTCCACTTTCGCCCGATGGTGATGTGGTCAATCTGGTTTTCTGGGCTTGCCATCGGGGGAAGTCCAGTGGTCTTGTGGACTTTCTTGTGAGGAAAGATGGTGCCTCCAATGACCAGGTCGTTAAACATGCAAAATTCTGTGAAAGTTTCCACTTTCATTTTGTTCTCCAGTGCCAAGTCTGCCCATGATCAGTTCTCCCGTTTGTGTTGTCTGTTTCCCCACTTTGGGGATTCATGTCTCCCATTAGTATTTTAGATCCCATCTTTGGTGCTTTGTCCATGATGGTCTGGACTTGTTCGAAGAAGTTTTCTTTTTTCTTTAACTTGCTGTATTTGTTGGAGGTAGCACTGAACGATGGTAACCTTTCTGCCTTTTGAGTTGAAACGTGCTGTGAGGATCCGTGGTGACACTGGTTTCCCAGGACAGCAGTGCTTGCGTTGCTTCAGGTCTCATCAAAAGCGCTACTCCATGTGTGTGGGCTGGCCTTCTTCCTGTCCAGAGTAGATGATAGTGTCTCCACTCGCAAGCTTTGTCTGCCCGGTTCCCATTCCATCTGGTCTCGGGACAGGCCAAGGATCTTAAGGTTGTTTCCTGTGCATTTCTCTACTCACCTGTGCTGTTTTAACCCGGTTTCCCTACGGGTTCTGATGTTCCAGGTCCTATCCTGGTTGTTGACTTGGTTGTTAAAAGAGTTGTCGGCGCACTGGCTTCCCGAAGGCTTTCACCAGCACGGTCATAGGCTCTACCAGAGAGGACTCTTCCCAACCATGTCGCTCGTAAGAGGTATCGTTTTCAGTTTTCAGTAACAGAGTGTTTTTAAGTGAATGGGTCGTTAGCCCAATGCACAACCCCCAACCTGGAGGACCAGGGTGCATCGTTTAGTCTGGCTCCTCTCCCCCAGACCTGTTGAGCATGGTTGAACCTGCCAGAGGCCGAAGCCCCCGCCCACATAGCTCTGGGGGTCATTGAAGCACGCAAGCCATCCCACCACGACAAGGTGATACACCATCGGGACAGCACAGAAGATGAGGCAGCCAAAATAAAAAAGGGCAACTAATCTACTTAGAGAAAGAAAGAGAGGCTGCGCCTAGCTCTGCTTCTTAGGGCTGTGACGTCAGCTGTGCCTCTGCTCCTTCACCTCCAATGTTCTCTCTTTTTTTTTTTTTGAGGGGGGAGGGGGGGTGATAAACGCCGACAGCTACATCTTGTATGTAAAAGATTATAATAGAGTCAGAGCGATGTTTGTGACTTAACTCTGAAAGGATTTTTCCGTCAGTGCGAGAAATCTGTCAAGTCAAGTCAAGTCAAATTTTTATTTCCAGATGGTACGTTGAATAAGCAATCTGTGATTTCTTTCACAGCGTTACTTCCTCGACTATCGCAGTTCGAACAGCAAGACACATCTGGGTATAAGTCAGTGCACGTTTTGGCCTTTATATACCCCTGGTGTGCCTTCAGCATTTGTTTCAAATTGCGTGGTCTATTAAGCAAAGAATATCCTGACAGGAACTAGTTTTGGAGGGACGAATGCTTCATAAGGAAAGATGATCACGGTATTCTCTGGACGCTTTTGCGTGAATATAGAAACGGAGGAGACCAAAAAATGTATAGCAGAGTTTATTGTGTGCTGCAACCAGCCCTGACGTGGCTTCTGTGGCTGGCTGGTCCATAGCCAACATGATATTATTCCGCTTTGATCAGAGAAATCCTGAGCATGATGGCGATGATCATGATAACAATAACGGCCATTACGTTTGCTGTAGTTGTTGCGCTCCTACTTTGCTGGTACCATCGGTGTTTTCGCCATCACTGCAGTAGGGGAAGGAGAAAACAACAGTAACAACAACAATATAAAAAAACAAGAATAAGCAAAGAACAGGATTTTTTTAAATAATAATTGGCGTTAAAAGAGACATGTTCCTCTACACATTAAGCTCTCATCTCATCCTCGGTTTTCACACACAGTGCTCTAGGAGCTAGCACCACACTACTGTCTTCCCTTCCTGTAAATTTATTCCCCCCCAACGCGCACCAAGTTTTCCGTACCCAGAAGTACCCAGCCTCGGTATTACCTTAGCGAACTTTATTGACCCATACCCATATTAACGCAAAACGACCGCGCATTAGTGTCACAACCAATAGTCACAAACGCAAAGGAAGTCTGCCTTTTTCTCACGAGAAGCGGTCATTTCTCGGTCCAAAAGTGCAATGCAAGTAATGGCTTCCCAGTTCCGCCATACCTCCAGTCTCGTAAGTCGGGTAAAAAGAGGGCTTGTAATAGTCTTACGCATAAAAACGCATGAAAGGAAGAATACCAAGACTGTGGGAGGATATGAATACCTCAAGCTGGGTTTTTATTGTCCGTACCGAGCTCTTTTCGTCGTCTCTGCACGAATGTCTCTGCTGGGAATTGTGAAGTATACACAGAATTCATACTAAGAGGCATGCATGCAAATGCCGGTGGGTAGACTGTGCGAGCGTCTGTGGTCTTCAATCGACACTGTCCTGAAGTCATAACATGGAAATAAAGCCAGACATTTTTTACACCTCGTATAATTTAATGCTACTCTGCAAAACCGTTTAAAAAAAGAGCAACTTGCTATGAACGTTATCACAGATGGTCACAAGTCCATTGAAAGAAAAGAAAGCTATCAACTGTGACAATGTAAAACGGAAATCTCTTTGTAGCGTTTGAGGCAAAGCTGGGGCAGGTTAATAATAATAATAATAATAATAATAATAATAATAATATAATAATAATAATAATAATAATAATAATATAATAATAATAACAACAACAATAATAATAATAATAATAATAATGATGTATGGAATTTATATAGCACTGAATCTTGTAAAGCAACAAATCAAAGCGCTCAGATGACTTTTTTTATATCGAGGATAACGGAATAAGCGCTAGAGTTGTTTTGATGACAAGTTTCAGCATGACTGAAAGACAGACCTCTACCGTCACTCCTGCTGAAAGAGTCGTTGGACTGCTCCACTGCAGTTTTTAGGCAATTACTTAGGCAAGTTTAATTTCTCTGAGTCTATCTTTTGCCCATGTGGCATGCTGGGCATGTTCGTGTCATGTATGCCACCTGTCATAACTGACCTGCGCTTCAACAAAGGAGAGATAGGTTTCTAACATGTCTGCAAAAAGAACTTCCTGTGCTGGCACACTGGGCCTAAGTTGATAGTCTCTCACCAAGGACTTCAATAGGAATGGAGTCTGAGTATCTGTTAACCCTAGCAGAAAAATCCTGATCAAAGACCTCAACTGAGCTTCAACCCCGAGCCCTAAATTCCAGGTACCAAACTTTGAGTCATTTGTATACCTCCCCTGAAAAAAGAAAAATATCACCAGTTTGTGTAACTATAAAAATGAACTTTGATCGACGTAACGCTATAGAAAAAAGTTTCGACAGATGAAGCAATGCATTTCAGCCCTTTTGGAAATAATCCTAGGTTTAAGGTACTTTTGAATACTAGTCGACGATTTCGTCCGATAAAAAGTCATCAAACTCTTGAGGAAAGGTTCCAAATAATTTTGACTAAACTGCAACCAAAACTAAACGAGAACAGGTTTTTTAGCGATGATTCAGAATCTTTCTTCCAGCCAAGTTATTCTTGAGAACAAAAGTGTCAATACTTGGACGTGTATAGCCATGTTTCCACTGAGCAATAAGGAAACACCGGAGACATATGGTAAAATCTGTCATAACTTCCAACACACACATAAAAAGAGAGGCACGCAGACGACAGAAATACAGAGACAGAGATACAGAGAGAATGTGCAAGTGAGTTCATGTGTGTGTTTGTGTGTGTGTGTGTGTGTGTGTGTGTGTGTGTGTGTGTGTGTGTTGTGTGTGTGTGTGTGTGTTGTGTGTGTGTGTGTGTATGTGTGTGTGTGTGTGTGTCTGTCTGTCTGTCTGTCTGTCTGTGTATGTGTGTGTCTGTGTGTGTCTGTGTTCATGTGTGTCTGTGTCTGTGTGTTCGACAAACATGCTTTAACTGCATCCCTACAAACTTTTTTTTAAAAGATTGACAGAAATTAGACGATCAAAAAATGAGAGCGATAAATCGAAATTTCTTTCACACGATGCTGATCTCATCCACTTTAAAGTCAGGAGTGAAACCCACACACGCTGATTGCAGGAGAGCTCTGCTATTGATGTCTGGATGAACGGGTCACTGTGACAAAACTCTGAACAGCTCCCAGACAGCAGTGCAAAGACCACCAAAAAACAAGAACTCAACACAGACAGATCATGTCAACCCTATTATTCATAAATGCCATTGTGTCGAGACTGTCAGATTTATTTCATTTCATTTCAATTTATATCACTTTAAGTCACGGCAGATTTCTCTGCGTGAAAATTTTGGGCTGCTCTCCCCGAGGAGAGTGTGTCGCCACAAGAGCGGCGCCATCCATTTTTTTTTCTTTTCTTGACTGCAACAGTATTTGTTTCCCTATCAGAGTGGGGGAATTTTTACAGAATTTTGCCAGGGACAGCTTTCTTTTTGCCCTGGGTTCTTTTACGTGCGCTAAATAATTATGTGTAACACACGGGACTTCGGTTTATCGTCTCATCCAAAAGACTAGCACCCAGACCACTACTCAAGATCTAATGGATGGGGGAAAAGTTTCGGGCCCAAATGGGAATTAAACCACCGCACACTTCCGACCCGGATTTTTTGCTTTCTAGGCAAGGGCATTACCTCTAGACGACCGATCCACCAAAGTTATTAAAGACGTTAACCCGTATCTCGGTATATTTCAAAGACAGAAGTCCTGAATAATTATCAAACCTACTAGTTTTGCACCTTTATGTTAAACAAAGAGATCGATAACTACCGAAAATATTGTCCCCAGAAAACTTTTCAATATGTCACATGAAAACCAAGTCCAGAAGAAAAACTGTGCCATTCTACACACACAAATAGTCTTTCGGTTTTGTGGCACAATGGAAATAAACAGTTTCCCTCCTGATGCTATGCCCCAAAATCTGATGAATGGAAAACAGAACGGGCTGGTCTCAGACACAACCAATGCAGCATTAGGAGAACTCACTTAGTCGTGTGATTTGAATCTTATGTGGCAGCCTGGACATCAATCTCAGAAATTGCGTATTGCCGCTTAAAAAGCGCGTCAACACCATT
>JAQIHA010001158.1:0-2500 GCA_028751875.1 Rapana venosa
TGGTCTAACGTGGCTGTAAAACCATGACACCAATTCCTCTTTCTTTCCTGGGCTACAGCTGGGGACCAGGTTCACCAATGGTCAGATTTTGCTGTATGCCACCGTTTTTGTCCGTCATGAAGGCTGCTGAATTCCAACTTCGGAGATGATCTCCTCTAAACAAGACACCAGTGTTGATGCCTTTTAAAAAAAAAAAAATGTCCCCCACTCCTACTGCCAGGCAATGGCATCCTCTTCCAAAAGGCGGAATGAGGTTTAACATGTGGGCAAGGCGTTCTGCACATGTTTACACACGATATCTCGGTTTTAAGTCTCATCTAAAGGACTTAAGGGAGAGTGGAGACAGTACTGATGTTAACTCCAGGGTGAAATTCCCTCGACTGGGTGCCTTGGTGGTGGCTTAATCCTGGGCTGTCAGATCAGGAGTGCAAAGCTCTAACCACTACGCTAACCAACCCGCAAAATACCCATAAAATAAACGGAAACAAAACAACACCAAATAGGACAATGTTTCTTACAAGGGGAAAAAGTCAGTTACAATAACTTCACTTGTCCCTCCACAGATGCCACGTAAATCACTACAGAACAGCCCAACTAGCAAGGACACATACACACACACACACATGCGCGCACGCATACACACACACACTACACAAACCTTTAGAAAGACAACCAGACAGCTATGTTGCAAACTACACAGACAGACAGACACACAAATACACATATAAACAAACAGACAGTTCAAGAAATGAGAATCAATAAACCTAATAAAACTCTTTGAAATAAATGTTAAAAAAAGCCCCCCCCCCCCCCCCCTCCCTTTCAAAAAGCAGACCCCCCCCCCACCCCAAATTATTTGGAAAAAAAAAGCGTGTGGTGGGGGACTGTCTGCTACAATGAGATCCTTCTTCTTGCCACAGACGACATGTCAATCAATAGAGACAAGCCTGAAGACACTCACAGAGACTAACAACAACTGCCCTAAACCTCACAGAGACTAACACCAACTGCCCTAAACATCACAGAGACTAACACCAACTGCCCTAAACCTCACAGAGATGAACAACAACTGCCCTAAACCTCACAGACACTAACAACAACTGCCCTAAACCTCACAGACACTAACACCAACTGCCCTACACCTCACAGAGACTAACAACAACTGCCCTAAACCTCACAGAGACTAACACCAACTGCCCTAAACCTCACAGAGACTAACAACAACAGCCCTAAACCTCACAGAGACTAACAACAACTGCCCAGTCTGTCTGACGTGGCTGTAAAAACATGACACCAATTCCTTTTTCTTTCCTGGGCTACAGCTGGGGGCCAAGTTCACCAGTGGTCAGATTTTGCTGTATGCCACAGTTTTTCCCTCCATGAAGGAATCTTCATTGCAATTTCCAGGATGTTGCCTAAATCCCACATGAGTGTGCATGCGGTTTTTTTTCAAAATTTGTAATCTGTTCTTACCATCACACAATGGCCTACTCTTCTGAAAGGTAGAAGTGTTATAGCGTATACAAAAGATGTTCTAAGTGCGTTCACACTCGGGAATTTAGTTTATAGTCTCATCCGAAGGACTTTCTGGGAAGTGGAGTTGGTAATGATGTTAACTTAGGATGAGACTATAAGCCGGAGCCCCGTGTTCGAACACATGCAGAACATCTTGCGCACATGTTAAATCCTGTTCCGCTTTTCGGAAGAGTAGGCCATTGTGTGCCGGTGGTAACAGATGACAAAGTTTACAAAACCGCATACACACGGGGACTGGATGTAAAAAAGCACATGATTGCTTATTCCATTATCCTCGATATAAAAGTATAAATAAAATAAATAAAAATAAAATAAACTCCAGGGAGAAAAATCCTCTCTAATGAGTGCCTTGGTATGTGGTGGCTTAATCCTAAGCCCTCAGATAATGAGGGCAACATTCTAACCACTAAGCTGTTATACCCCCACATGAACATAAAATAAACCAAGACAAAATAACACAAAACAAGACCAAGAAACTCTAAGGGGGAAAAAAGTCAGTTAGAATAACATCACTCTTAATCCCACAGACATGGAGTCTGTAAATCAGTACAGAACAGCCCAACTAGGAAGCACACACACACACATACACACACACATGCACACGCACACACACGCACGCGCGCACACACACACACACACACACACAAAGACACACACACGCACGCACACACGCACGCGCACACACACACACACACACACACACACACACACAACCCAGACAGCTGTCCACACTGGGAAATGTCATGACTTAGATGTGGTCTGGACCTCTTGCCCCGTGAATCAATAACTGTCTTTGAAAGACCAAGGGCTCCTCCTTGAAAAAGCAGTCCTCTGTGTTTACAGTCGGACTGTTCTGTGCTTACAGCAGTTTTGTTAGTCTCTAGCTCTGTTTTACAACGTGTGTGTCAATGTTTTAAGGTCTGGACACAAAAAGTGGTATTAGACTGGTGATGGGGAGAGAAAA
>JAQIHA010001158.1:7500-12066 GCA_028751875.1 Rapana venosa
CTAACCCACCAACAACAAAAACATAAAATAAAGAGAAATGAAACAACACCAAATAAAACAATGTTTTTAAAGTGGAAAAAGTCAGTTACAATAACTTCACTTGTCCTTCCACAGACGCCATGTAAACCACTACAGAACAGCCCAACTAGGAAGCACACAAACACACACACACACACACACCAAACACCACGAACACGCGCACCACAAAAACACGCACGCACGCACGCGCGCACACAAAAACCCCAACCCCAGAAACAGCTGTCCACACTGGGAAATGTCATGGCTTAGATGTGGTCTAGACCTCCTGCCCAGTGAATCAATAACTGTCTTTGAAAGACCAAGGGCTCCTTGTTGAAAAAGTAGTCCTCTGTGTTTACAGTCTGACTGTTCTGTGCTTCCAGCCGTTTTGTTAGTCTCTGTGTTCTGTTTTACAGCGTGTGTGTCATTGTTTTAAGGTCTATCCACAAAAAGTGGGAATAGACTGGTAATGGGGAGAGAAAAGAAATGAAAAGTTAATGATAGTGTGTGTTTGTTTGGACAGTTGAATGGAAGATAGAAGGAAAATACAAATCTAAAAATCAGAAACTCCTTGAACTATACCTACAACAACAAAAAACAAAGGAAAAACGAGTAAAGTTCAGTAAGATAGATAAACACAACTGTGTGCATGTGTGTGTGTGAGCGAGCACACCTGCTCATATGTGTGTGTGATGACACGCAATAATCATCATAAGTAAATCAAAATGAAGTCAGAACAAAAATATGCTAATGCCCAATCTAATTGAAAGAGGCAACTGAACTTCATAGCAAACATTCACAATTCCAAACATTAATAATTTTTAAAAAACACACCCTAAAAACATTTCAAATAATCAATAAGGAATATCAGGCAAAACAATGTTAAGACCCTACATTAAAAAAAAAAGTAGAATAAAAACTTGAAATGTTTTTCAACACAACAAGCACATAAAGCTTGTCACACATTTTGTTTTGAATGCATTTAGTTGTAATCTTTTAAGTAGCCAGATAATTTGTCTGAGCTTTGCCGTGCTGTTTGACAGGGTCTCCATGTTTTGTAGCTTTACTGCCTAGCTAGGGCAGTTAGATTCAGGATTTTGTGGGGTGTGATTTGGGGATGTTCGCATTTTTCACACTTCACTGTCTCCTTTATCCAACACGGTTTCTCTTTTTCACAAAAACAATGGGTTTTGATGTGTAACTGTAATTTGGACATGAACAAAAAAGTGTATCATTTTTTTATTAGTAATTTTTGTCCCGTTTTCTTTCACAGTGAAGTGACTGTATTCAAACGAATATGGATTTAGAATGAACACATATTAGAACTAGAAGTGACTCACTCACTCACTCAGTCCCATGTCCCAAAGGACGTAGAGGGGATATGAGAGAAGACGCAACAGAGATCTTTTTCCATGCTTCACATCCTGTGTGGCTAGTAGAAGGTGTTGCAAGGGTTGGGCGGTCCATTCTTTGATGTTATCAACCCATGATTTCTTTTGGCGGCCTCTTCTTCTCTTGCCTTCAACTGTTCCCTGCAGGATGGCTTTTGCTAAGGTGTTGTGTCTTGTGGTGTGACCAAACCACATCAGTTTTCTCCTTTTTATGGTGGAGAGCAGAGGTTCTTGGGGGCCCACACGCTTTTTGATTTCTTCTTTCACATAGCTGTTGGTCTTGTGTTCTTCGTATGATATTTTGAGGAGTCTTCTGTGGCACTTGTTCTCGAATGTCTGGATTCTCCTCTCTAGCTCTGCTGACAGAGTCCATGATTCACAGCCATATAGGAGGATAGATATCACGAGGGATTTGTAAAGGTGATATTTGGTGCAGAAGCTGATGTTGTTGCTTCTGATGATCCTCTCGAGTCTGGCTAGAGCAGATGTTGCTGTTGCAATGCGAGCTTTCACTTCATTGTTTGATGTGCCATCTTTTGTTAGGATGGAGCCTAAGTATATGAATTGGCTCACCTCTTCCAGTATTTCCCCATTCATCTTTATTTCCGTGCTGTAATTACTTGCGCTGTTGACCATGATCTTTGATTTCTCTGTACTGACCTCCATGCCGTATGCGCTCGCTCGATCATGATAGACTATCTGTGAGGTTTTGCAGTTTTTGTTTGCTGCCGCCCATGAGGTCAAGTATCTGCAAATTCTGAGGTTGGCAAAGGGGTCTTACACCAATGGAGATAGAAGTGTGTGGGTGTTTTGCAGTGTCTCTGTCATGATGTTTTCGAGGAAGGGGTTGAAAAGTACAGGTGAGAGAAGGCAGCCTGACGACCCCAACTGTGTCTTGAAGAAACTCCTATGTGATTGTTCATGAATACTGCACTTCTTGCGTTCTCGTTACAGTGCCTGATGGCTTCAATGAGACAGTTGTCAATGTTGAAGTGGCCTGAGTACTTTCCAGAGGCCGTCATTTTCCATATAACCCTGTCAAAGGCCTTTTTGAAGTCTATGAAATTGTGATACAAGTCTTTTGTGTTGGAGATGTTATCTCTATCAGAATTCTCAGATTGAAAATTTGTTCCATTGTGCTGCGTTTTGGTCTAAAGCCGGCTTGTTCTTCTGCCAGGAGTTTTTCCGCTTGTTTTTTCAGTCTGTTGAGGACTACCCGCAGCACGATCTTGCTAGGATGGCTTATGAGACTGATGGTTCTGTAGTTCTGGCATTGCTTGAGGTTTCCTTTCTTTGGTAGGGGTATTACAAGAGACTGTGTCCATTCTTCTGGCCATTCTTTGGTGTCGTGAATCTTCTGACAAAGTTCTGTGAATCGACTTGCTGTTTCATTCCCTCCATTTTTTTTTTGAGAAGTGACTATATTATTCAAATTAATAAGGCTTTAGAATGAACACATATTCAAACTAGAAATGATTATATTATTCAAATTAATAAGGCTTTAGTATGAACACATATTCAAACGAGAAATGACCGTACATGCGCACTCAAATCAATAGGGCTTTAGAATGAACACATTCAATCTAGAAATCACCATATTCAAATCAATAAGGCTTTAGAAAAAACATTTATTCAAACTTGAAATGACCGTATTCAAATCAATCAGGTTTTAAGTTGAACACATATTCAAACTATAAATTTTACCAGCTCATTTCACAGTTATGATACCTTATTTTTACGTGTGGGCAACTTTGTCAAAGTAAAAGTCTTTGTGTTATGTCTGATGATCTGTCAAAAGTAATCCCCCCCCTCCCCCCCCCCCCCCCCCCCCAAAAAAAAAAGTGGAGCCCATTTTTTTTACAAATTGCTAAAGAAAAAAAGTTGAACTTATAAGATGCAACCCTATCCAAATGTAAACAGTAAAGTTTGGTGTTTACTAAATCAACTGCAGAAAGAAGAAGAAAACAGGGTAAATGCTAGTTTCGAAGTTTTAGGGATTTAAACCTTCTTTGTTTGCCAGCCTCAGTGAACCCTTTCCATACCTGCCAGTGGTTGAGGAGTTTCATCTCACATCATATTGTTTTCTGAGTTCTGGGTGAAACCTTACAATGTCCACCTATAAATGCAGTCACGTTTTAAGGCAATGTTTGGTTCATAAATAGCTGCCATGTCTGTCTGGCCTTAAGCCTTAGAAGTTCTGCAGGGAACACATGAGGTTGAGGTAAGTCTCTAGTGGACTTTGGTCTGCACTGATTTCTTCTGCAGCGGCCTTAACGCCTTGTATAAAAATGATAAATTGATAAATAAATAAAGTATTAATGTTACGTCTGTTTGTCTTGAGCGTTCTATTCTACATATATAATAATAATAATAATAATATAGTAATAATAATAATAATAACATTAATAATAACATTAATAATAATAATATTAATAAAAATGATAACGACGACGACGATGACGATGATGACGACGACGATGATAATGATTTTTTTTCCTACAGAATTTTGCCAGGGACAACTCTTGTTGCCTTGGGTTCTTTTACGTGCGCTAAGTAATTTTGTGTAACACACGGAACCTCGGTTTATCGCCTCATACGAAAGACTAACACCCAGACCACCACGCATGGTCTAATGGATGGGGGAAAAGTTTGGGGCCCAAATGGGGGTTCAAACCATCGCATATTTCTGACCCAGACTTTTCGCTTTCTAGGCAGGCACGTTACCCCCAGACCACCTTCATCACTCACACACATCACAAGTGCATGTATTCTGATGTTGCACAGACGGTCTTTGCTCCTTGTAAACTCTAACACAGAGGTTGTCTTGAGATGCTTGGTAGTAGTCTATTGCAACGTGTGTTCATCAATATCCACCCATCTCAAGACATATTTGTTTCAAACCTAACTTTTTCCCTCTTTCATCTCAAAACTGCCCCTGCCTTCAACAGCCAAAATCCCATTACCCTGCCAAAACCTACAACGTGTGTGTGTGTGTGTGTGTGTGTGTGTGTGTGTGTGTGTGTGTGTGTGTGTGTGTGTGTGTGTGTGTGGTGTGTGTGTGTGTGTGTGTGTGTGTGTGTGGTGTAGGTCGTACATTTGAATTTTGTTTAAGCTTTTGAATTTTTTAAAGGGTGCATGACTCTGTAAGTATTTAAAA
>JAQIHA010001159.1:0-12078 GCA_028751875.1 Rapana venosa
AAACTGCAAAATAGATACACGAAAGACGTCATCCAGGGTTTTACACATCGTCTACAGGGCCTCGATATGTATGACAATAAGGTTCAAACTGATGAGAATATTTTTAGTCCTTGATTGAGGATAGGACCATTTGGCATTTAGCAGTATCATCATTGTAGTTGCTTTGAAACTGCGATTACCAGTGTTGATACAACTGCGTTAACAATTCATACTATTAAAGTTCCTAGCTGTTATTTAAACTGCCATTACTAGCGTTTGTTTTTTTATACATTAAAAAAGCGGGTTTTTTGCCATCACTAGCGTTGGTGTTACTGTGTTAGCACTCATACTACAGAGGCCGTCAGTCCTTTAGTTACTATTCTTATTGCCACATCATTGTTAACTGCTTAATTATTTTTTTGTTTTTAAAGAAATATTTGTAAAATTTTGCAAAAGAGGTCATGGATGTCCTATTTTGTTCATCAATGTTGAATTTGCCTGCTCGCACAAAAAGTGACAATAAAATTTAAATACATACAAAATAGAAATAAGGGACGTAATTACAATGCCTTGGGACACATTTCACTAAGCTATCTTAATGAATTATAGATATGCAGTATTTAAAGCAATATAGTCAAACACTTTTCATTATACTGACAAGAAAAAAATTTGGGAGCGCGTAGTACTGGTATGAATGTTTATAGATCACAAATGTTTTTGTTATCTTGTGGCAGTGTAACTCCGACAGAAGGTAATGTACATAGTTTTTGGTAATTTTTTACCACAAAATTATAACAGAGGGAAGGCAATGAAAATTAAAAAAAAACGATTCCAATATACTTTACTTTATGTCTCGTGTGTTTTCTTAATGTTTAAAAAAGTATAGGGAAAAACGCAATCTTCTTGAAAGTTTCCTTCTTTTTTGGATTTGGTTTCTCTTTTTTTGAAGAATACGCAAAAACTTGGTTTTTGTAGTTTTTGATCATGCTTGTGATTTGGTTTCTGTGTTTTTGATGTACATAACACAAACTTGCAATTTTCTTGTAATGTGATTATGCTTGTGTTCTAGTTCCTAAGTTTTGAAGGATATGCAAGAACTTATACTCTAATAGTTTAAATCTGTGTGTGGTTTTGTTTCTACACTATAAAGTGTATGCAAAACTTATCTTCTTGTAATTTGATTTTGTTTGTGTCTTGGTTCCTACGTTTTGAAGAATATGCAAAAACTTGTAATTCTTGTAGTTTAATTTTGTGTGTTTGTGTGGGTGTTTTGGTTTCTACGTTTTAAAGTATACACAGAAACTTGTAATCTTGTAGTTTGATTCTGTTTGTGTTTTAGTTTCTACGTTTTAAAGTGTATGTAAAAACTTGTAAACTTCTTGAAGTTTAATTATGTGTGTTTTGGTTGCTACGCTTTAAGTATACACAAAAACTTGTAATCTTATAGTTTAATTTTTTTTTATTTGTGTTTTGGTTTTTACGCTTTAAGTATAAAACAAAAACCTGTAATCTTGTAGTTTAATTCTGTTTGTGTTTTGCTTTTTACGCTTTAAGTATACACAAAACCCTGTAATACTGTAGTTTAATTCTATTTGTGTTTTGGTTTTACACTTTAAGTATACACAACAACTTGTAATCTTGTAGTTTAATTCTGTTTGTGTTTTGGTTTCTATACTTTAAGTATACACAAAAACCTGTAATCTTGTAGTTTAATTCTGTTTGTGTTTTGCTTTTTACGCTTTAAGTATACACAAAACCCTGTAATACTGTAGTTTAATTCTATTTGTGTTTTGGTTTTACACTTTAAGTATACACAACAACTTGTAATCTTGTAGTTTAATTCTGTTTGTGTTTTGGTTTCTAATACTTTAAGTATACACAAAAACCTGGAATCTTGTAGTTTAATTCTATTTGTGTTCTGGTTCTTACGCTTTAGGTATACACAAAATCTGTAATGTTGTAGTTTAATTCTATTTGATATTTGGTTTCAACGCGTAAATATACACAGAAACTTGTAATCTTGTTGTAGTTTTAAAAGTATTTGTGTTTTGGTTCTCACACTTTTAAAAATACACAAACACCTGTAATGTTGTAGTTTGATTCTATTGTGTTTTGGTTTTTGCGCTTTAAGTATACACAAAAACCTGTAATCTTTTAGTTTAATTCTATTTTGTTATAGGTTTTTACGCTTAAAATATACACAAAAACCTGTAATTTTAGTTTTTAAATCTAATTTGTGTTTAGTTTTTTTACGCTTTAAGTGTGCACATAACCCTGTAATGTTTTAGTTTAAAATTTTATTTGGGGTTTGGTTTTTACGCTTTAAGTATACACAAACACGTGTAATCTTGTAGTTTGAATCTGTTGTTTGGTTTTCTACGCTTTTAAAAATGTAAACAAAAACTTTAAGCAATGTTGTAGTCAATTCGTTTTGTGTTTTGGTCTCAATGTTTTGAAGTATATACAAAAACTTGCAATCTTCTTGTAGTGTGACTGCGCTTGTGTTTTGGGGTTTTTTAACACCACCCCCCCCCCCTCCCCAAATTGTAGTCTTGTTGTAGTGTGATTATTACATGTTTATGGGTTTTTATATGTTGACATAAATTTTGTACAAAAACTTGATTCTTATTGTAGTTTGATTATGCTTGTGCCTGCAGAAGGGATGGTTTCGGGAAAGTGTGGTCTAGAATAACTAGATGAACCGTTGGTATTTCCCTGATACAAAACATCCATTTCTTTTCCAATAGTAATATTGTACAAAGAAAAGCAGAGAAGTTATTGCAATCTCGATTACTGATTGTGACTTGAATTGCTTTGTGTG
Source organism: Rapana venosa (assembly GCA_028751875.1). Taxonomy (NCBI): domain Eukaryota; kingdom Metazoa; phylum Mollusca; class Gastropoda; order Neogastropoda; family Muricidae; genus Rapana; species Rapana venosa. Next base: position 2,801 of record JAQIHA010001159.1, read on the forward strand.
TGGTTTTCCATGACCTTAACAGGTGGGTTTTTAAATTGACTTTAGTGTATCCACAAGCAAAATAGAATCTATTGCTCAAATAGTGACTAACAATTTTTTTTTCCTACCTCATCTTCTATGACATCCCCCGTCCTACTGTTCTCACGCCGCTCATTCCAATCTCCCCGCCACAGCCATACCCAGATTCGTTATGTCTCATCCTCAGCGTCGGAAGTCCACAGGGAGCCCATCACTATCAGGCCGTCTTTCTCTCTCTTTTTCCAAACCCCCCCCCCCCTCCCCTTCTCTCTTCCCCAAATCCCCCCCCTTTTCTTCTCCACCCTCCCCCTTCTCTTCCCCCACCCCCCTTATTCTTCTAAAACCCCTTTCCTCTCTCCCCACTCACCCCCAAACCTCCTCCCCCTCTCCCTTTCTTCTACCCCCCCCACTCCCCCTTTCCCATTTTCTCTCTCTTTTCCTCCCTTCTCTCTCCTTTTCCTTCTCTCTCTCTCTCCTCCTCCTTTCCCCTCCCCTCCTCCACTCTCCCCCTTTCTCCATCCTATCCTCCCCCTTTTTTCCATCCTCGCTCTCTCTATCTCTCTCCCCCCACTCTCTCTCTCATCCCACCCCCTCTCCCTTTTCCACCCTCTCTCCTCCCCCAACGTAAAGGCTCTGCGAAGAAATAACATCAAGTACTTCTAAACTCACCACCCCCCGTCAAAAAGAAATAAATAAAATTTCCCATAAGACCAGGGCAAAGGGGCCCAATTTTGTAAAGGGTTTGACTCCCCGTAAAGGAAAGAAAGACCACACAGTCCGCAACAATCCAACGCCACTATCAAAAACGAGTCACGGGGCCAGCCATGCCTGCGGGTTGAAAAATGGCCAGGGACACACAACAGGGCGGCAGGGGATCGTCAAAAAAATTTTCGTCAGCAAAAATTGTCATGGGGTTCGTCAGAAAGATCGCAGGGAAAGTCCAGCAAAATCGTCAGGGGGTCGTCATGGGAATTTCAGCGGGATAAACACAAGGCCTTTCATGGGTTTTCGCGGGGGGAACGTGGGTTGGGGCCCAGGGGATCATCAAGGGGGATCGTCGGGGGGATCGTCGGGGGACGGACAACCAGGAAGGGGCGCAAAGCGGAGAGAAGGCACCTAAGTAGGGGACGGTAAAAAAAGCCAGCCTCCTCTTCCGGGAAAAACCCAAGGAGCCCAAAAGGTCCCCAGGTTTCTACAGGAATAAAGCCCAAGGAAAGAAAAAATTCCCTTTTGACAGAAATGTAAAAGATGGGGAGGTGACAGAGAACCTTGTGACCTAAATGGTTCTCATTTGGAGAGAAAAAAGCCCAGAACTCAAACAAGGCAACTTACCTGAAACATCGGTGGGAAAAAACTGGGGCCCCAGGACCATTTTAAAAAGAAAAAAACGGCCCAAAAAACCAAACCTTTTTGTACCAGGACAACTCACTACAGCCAGGTTTTCCCAGCTGAACTGCTCATCAGGAGCAGACCCCCTGAAAAGGGGAAACTAAAATCCAAAACAACACTGTTTGAGAACTTTAAAACAAAGGGGGTCAATAATGAACTTTGCAAGCACAAAAAACCCCACTAGTTTGCTAAAAGAGGCTCCAGGTAACCCAGGATTTTAAAATAGAAAAGAGTAGCCCACGACAACACCCAGACGGGAAGGCAAAAAATGGAAAAGGACATGAACTGGCCTTTGTGAGGGTTTAACGGACAAAGAAAAAATTTGGAGGGAAAAACCTCCATTTCTAACCTGAGGCAGGAGCCCTACGGGAAACAGACCAGAATGTTTTCCAAAGAAAAAGAAAACCCGGGAAAATAAAACCTGGAAGCTGAAAAAAGCTCAGTTTTAGAACCCAAACGGAAGGCACAGGGCGCCAGAAAATGTTTTAAACACACTGGACGTCAGAAAAGGAAAGGGTACAGAGCAGAAAAGGGGGGACAAAGCATAAACGAAGGGTTATGGGGGGGCGAACAAAGGCACCCCTGGGGAAAAGGAAAAGGGGAGCCATTGGGGGACCAGGGAAAAAAAAGGGGAAACTGCATGGCAAAGGAAAGGGAAAACACACAGCCCCAGCAGGTTTCTGGGGGCCACGAAAAAAACCAAAACATACTTTACACAGCACCAGGCCGATCAGCTCCAATGGGCAAGAGAAAAACGTTCACTTTGGATGGTCCCCCTTGGAGAGCAAAAGGGCAATCCGGGAGGGGCCTTTCCCCAAAACCCAACCCAAACATAGAAAGACGCCAGGGAAAGGGGGCTGCCATAAAAAACAGCATTCAAACAGCTTTGACGTGTGAAATTTCAAATTTAGCAAAAAAAAGGGGGCCCTCGGGATAGAGGACGCACAAAACACGCACAAAGGGTTCTCCCCCAAAATAGGGAAAATTGGGGGGGGCCAATGTAAATAGTAAAAAAATAAAGGAGAGAAAAAATGACAAACAGACGTAAAACAAATTTAAAATTCGTAAAATACTGTTCTGGCAAATAGTGTTCAAAATTCTGAAGTCAAGTTCCTTTAAATTTTAAAGTTTAAAAGGATTTTCTTCCAAAAACCAGGGGAAAAAAAAAGATTTTTTTCACATACATAAAATTCCCCCTGACTTTTAAAAATGTTTAAAATGAAAACCTTTTTTTGGCACTAAATTTTTAATCTAAACCCCTTTTTAGGATTATGTTATATTCAACCCTGTTGCAAAAAAAATTTCTTAACAGGTTTGATATTCAGGGGATCATTTTCGATAAAGAAGGCTTTTTTACAGTTTGTAACTATGGGGTTTATTTGGGGTGACCCAAAAATCATTCCGAAAAAAATGAAAAACAAAATTTTCAGAACCGGGTATGAATAACTTTTTTGGGTTTTTAATACAAAAACCCCCACAGAATCTGTTGCTTAAAAACAATGATAATGGAAAATGGTTTTTAAAACCCTTAAGGGAAACAAAGTTGCCTTTTTATGAAAATTTTAAAAGACTTTCATTTGCAAATTTTTTTGAGTCTTAATGCAAAAAACAGCATCCAGAAATAAAAAGCTTGCTGTAACTAAACAGGAAAAATTGATGAAAATTTAAATTTTCAATCCCCCTTTTTAGAAAAATCACATGAAATTAAAAAAAAAACCCTTTTTGGAATCAGTTTTTTGGAAATTTGTAATTCTTTTTAAATTTTAAATTTTAAATGGCGGTGAATGTTTAAAATTTTATGGTAGCAAAACCACATATTAACCCGGGTTTCACCGGTTTACTATTTTAACATGTCACATTATTTATAAAATATGATTTTCTGGGGGCTGCCTTTTAAAATTTTTAAAAATTTATCGAATCGGATCACAAACCTTTTTACTGACCTGGTCTACAGCACTCAACAAATGGAAAAATCAAAAAACCCAAGGGGTTTAAAATTTTCCCTTTAAAAAAATTTTATGGGATAAAAAAAAAAGAACAGGTTTTTGTAGACAATCTAAAAAAATCTAATTCCAATTTAAAATTCCCGTTAGCAACTATTTTTTAGATGAAAAAGTAGACAGGTTTCACTCGAAAGTTTAAAAAAAAGTTTTTTATCAAAAAAACCAGTAAATTGGGATTTAAAGAAAAGGAAAACCCTAATTTGGGAAAAAAAAATTTTTTGAAAGGTTTGACAATGAAAGCACAACCAAACAAATTTTAAAAAAATCTTTGAGGAAAATTTTAGAAATCTAAAGTTACGAAGATAGATTAAAAAAATTACGGCCCAGGAAAAAACAAAAGGGGTTTTCTTAAATTAAAAAAAAAAAAGCTTTAAACTGGGAAAAGGTTAAATTCTTAGTGCAAAAAAATTTAAAATTCAACAAAATTACTGGGAACAGTTTAAATGAATTTTGGGATGCGGGAAAAAAAAGAAATAAAGCATAAAAAACAATAAATCTCTCAATGAATTGGGAAAAAACCCTTTTTAAAAATTTTTTTTCTACAGATATGAAGATTTAAATGAGGAAGATCAAAATCACTTTGATCTTTCGAGGAAGAAACCCAAAAAAACCCCGAATGGGTGAAATAACTTTGCAGGGAAAAACACTTGCGTAAATAAACAAAAAGGTTTGGGAAAACGTGGGGGAAAGGTGGAAATGCTTTCAGAAATGTTAAGGCCGGTAAGCCAAACAAATAAAAAACCCTTTTTACATAAATTATTTTAAAAAGAAATTTTAAAAAAGGGATATAACCAAAGGAAAGGGAAAAAGGCCATTGTCATTCCCTTTTTTAAAAAAGGTAACATAGAAAATTTTAATAAAAAAAAGAGGGTACTTTACTAATACAATTTTAAAATTTACCGCACAATATTAAATAATCGCTCTACTCTGGTTTTTAAAAAACAAACTTTTAAATCCGAAAAATTTAAGCAGGGTTTTGTAAACAAAATTCACTACTGACCATATTTTTTGTTTATAAAAACTCGTTGTTTCAGAAGTCTTGTTTCCCCAAAAGGAAAAAAGTAGTATGTTTCTTTTTTTCGATTTTAAGAAACATTTGAAAACCTTAAAAGGGAAGATAAATTATTAAAAGGCAATTTGAAACCAAAGGGGGTAAATGGAAGATTCTTTTTTTCGCTACAAGCAATTTTCAAAAACTTTTGTTTTTATGTGTCAGATCCCCAAAATTTTAATATAAAACAGCTCTTTGCGTCCCAAAAGGGGTGGCCAAGGGGTTTTTAAATAAGGGCCAACCTGTTTCAAATTTTATTAACCACTAGCAAATATATGTCGCGAAAGGTAAACAAGGCATTCAGCTAAACCAAAGGGCTCATTGGAAATTTTTTGTGCTTTCCCTTTTTTTCAGATGAAGTCTTGATTTTCAACTACTCCAGGGGGCTTCAAAAACCAGTTTTAATGGTTTTTCAAAACAATGGGTTTTAAAATGAAAATTTAAAAAAAAAACCCAAAAAATAAACCCAAAATTAAGGTTTTTTAGGGAAATGGGTTTTTTTTGGGGGAAAATGAAAAATGGTTTTTCGAAAAAAATTTTAAATTTTGAAGTAGTAAATAAAGTTTTATTTGGGAAACCCAAAAATTTCCCAAAGAAGCAAAATCAAAGTTTTAAATTTAAAAACAAATTAAAGAAAAAAAAAAGCCCTTTAAAAAATTTAAAAAGGCTTATTTGAAAAACAAAAAAAACCTGCAATATTTCTTTAAAAATATTTGATAACAAAAAACAACCTATAATTTTTGTATTCTTCTAAGTTTTGGGGAATTTAAATCCCATGTAACTGTTTTAGAAAAAAATTCATTTAAAAGGCATGCAACGTTTTCCGGGGCCCCCATCAAAACTTTCCAACAAAAAAAATTTTTCTGAAACTGGGGGAAATACCCTCTATATGCCAAATACCAGCAATTTTTTTGCTTTTTGATTTTTGGTTTAAAAAACTTTAGATTTGGGCCATCACAGAATTTCCTCGCGGGGGAAAACCAAATGCAACAAAAGGGTTGAAAAAAAAGCAAAAAGAAGCGGGGTTTTTTAACAAAAGGTGTTATTAAATTTTTTGTGGCTTTTTAAAATATTTTGGGTTTTCAGCGGGTTTTTGGGGGTGAAAACCAAAAAAAAATTTCAGGTTTTTTTAGGGAAAGACTGATAGATTTGGTTTTTTTCAGAATTGGGAAAGTTTTTAATTTTAAAAAAGATCATGACAAATACTCCATTTTTAGATTCCCTTTAAAAAAGTGTTTGAAAGGGAATCCTTTTAATTTTTAGAAAGAAAAAAATATTGCTTTAAAAAATTCTTTGGGGCACAAGCCAAAATTTAAAATGTTTTTACCATTAAAAAAAAAACGCAAAAGGGTACGGGCCCCAATTTGCAAACAAAAAGTTTCCCTTTTTAAAATGTAAAATAGGAAGAATATCATTGAATATATGTGTTCAAAGTATGCGATCTTAGAGAAAAAATTTTTTCATAAAAATTCTTCATCTTTCCCTTGGTCGATGTTTTTTTTGCTAATAATTTCACGTTTTTTTTTTTTGCAGAAAACAAATAAAAATATTTTAACCAAGCGAAAAGACAATGCGCAAAACAGTTCATCAAAAATTTAAGGCTTTGTTTAAAAAGTTTTTTTCAATTGTTAGCTCTCGGTTTCATCTTGGATCAAATAAAAAAAAATAAGATTTTGGGTTAAAGTTTCTCTCTCTCTCTCTCTCCTCTCCCCTCTTCCATCCCCAAAACTCTCTCCTCTCCCTCCTCTCCTCTCCTCTTCCTCCTCTCCTCCCCTTTTTCAACCCCAAACCTCAATCTCTCTCCCCTCCCCTCTCTCTCCCTCTCCTTTTAACCCGTCCTCCTCTCTCCTTTTCTCTCCCCCTCTCTCTCTCCCTTTCCCTTTTTAAAATGAAATCATTTTGGCAGAACAAAAAAATGTTTATTTCTACTAGGGACACTTTTTCCCCATTCCCTTTCCCTTTAAAAGACCAAGTTGTTTCTGGGTTTTTTTTCATTGACCAATTACAAAAAAGATGCCCTTTGAAAATTTTAAAGGACTTTTAAAAGTTAACAGTTTGTAAAAGTATGTTGATCAAACTAAAGGGAAAATACTTTTTTAAAATTAAACCCTTTTTTTTTACATTTAAATTTATAATCTGTTTCACTTTGATATGTTATTCACAGGATTGTTACTGAAAATGGGCAGTCCTGTTGTTTTTTTACACGTTTTTTACTTTTTTCACAAATACCTTTTGGGGGGAAAAAAAGAGTTTAGTTTACTTGCTGCGCTTCTGATGACTAGCTTTTGGGGACAAAAAAAATAAACAGTAAGTTTTAAAGTATACTTTTTTTTCCCGTTGTAATTTTGGCCCCCCAAAGGCCGATGTACATTAAACAAGTTCGAGTTTTCCCATTCCCCCCGGGTTCCCCAGTTCTCTCTCTCCTCTCACTCTCTCTCTCTCTTCCTCTCTCCTCTTCCCTTTCACTTCCCCTCTCATCCAAACCTTCGCTCCATCCCCTCTCTCCCCCTCCTCTCTCCTCCATTCCCCCCCCCTCTCCTCCACTCCTCCCCTTCTCCATCCTATCTCTTTCCTTTTTCCATCCTCCCCTCTCAAACTCTCTCCCTCCATCTCTCACCTTTATACACCTTCTCCCTCTTTTCCACCCCCCTCTCTCTCCCCCACTTTTCCCCTCCCCTCTAACACTCTCTCTCCTTCTTCACCCTCCCTCTCTCTCCTTTCACTCTCTCTCTCTCTCTTCTCCACCCCCTCCTCCCTTTCTCCACCCCCCTCACTCTCCCCCCTCCCATCCCCTCTCTCTCTTTTCCATCCTCTCTCCTATCTCTCTCTCCTCCACTCTCTCCCATCCCCACTCTCTCCTTTTTCTTTACCCCTCCCTCTCCTCTACTCTCCCTCCTTCTTTTCCCTCCTCCCCTCCACCTGCACTCCTGTCTCTCTCTTTTTTCCCCATCTCTCCCCTCTGTTTCACCACCTCTCTCTCTTCTCCATCCTCTCCCCTCCCCCCTCTCTTTTCCCACCCTCTCTCTCTAACTCTTTCCATCCCCTCCTCCTCTCTCTTCTCCATCCTCCTCTCTAAATCCCCTCCCCAATTAAACTCATCCCCCCCCCTCTCTCTTTCTCCACCCCTCTCTCATTTTCCCCCTACTCCTCTCTCCCTTTTTTTACCCTCTCCCCTCTCCTCACCCGCAAATCTCCCTTTTCCCCCTCTTTTTTCCCCCATCCCTCTCTCTTTTCCACCCCCTCTCTCTCTTCTCCACCCTCTCTCCCCTCTCCTCTCTCTTCTCCACCCTCTCTCTCATCCCCTCTTTTCCTCAACTCTCTGTTTCCCCCTTTCCCCCACTCTCTCTCTCTTTCCCTCTCCCCCTTTTTCCCCCCCCCTCTCTTTCTCTTTTCCACAGGCTTTTTTCCTCCCCCCTTCTCTCTTTTTTCACCCTCTTTTCCACCCTCTCTATCTTTTCCACCCTCTTTCTCCTCTCTCTTATCCAACCCCCCCCCCCCCCTCTCTTTCTTCTCCACCCTCTCTCTATTCTCCACCCCACTCTTTCTCTTCTCAACCCCTCCCTTCCTCTCTCCCTCCACTCTCCCCGCTCTCTCTCTTCTACAAACCCTCTCTCTCTCTTTCCATTCCCCTCTCTCTCTCTCTCTCTCATCTCTCTCCTCTCTCTCTCTCTCTCTCCTTTCCCTTCCCTCTCCTCCTCCACTCTCTCTCTTCTCCATCCCATCTCTCTCTCTTTTTCCATCCTCGCTCTCTCTATCTCTCTCTCCTCCACTCCTCTCTCATACACTCTCTCTCCTCTTTTCCCCCCCTCACTTTTCTCTCCTCCACTCTCTCTCTCATACACTCTCTCCTCTCTCTGCACCCCTCTCTCTTCCTGCACTCTCTCTCTCTCTCTCTTCTCCACCCTCTCTCTCTCTCTCCACCCCTCTCTCTCTCATCTCTCTCCATCCCCTCTCTCTCTTTTCCATCCCCTCTCTCTATCCTCTCTATTCCCACTCTCTCTATCCTCCACTCTCTGTCTCTTCTACAACCTCTCTCTCTCTCCTCTACTCTCTCTCTCTTCTTCACCCCTCTCTCTCACCCTGCACTCTCGTCTCTCTCTTTTCCACCATCTTTCTCTCTTTTCCAAACCCCCCCCTCTCTCTTCTCCACCCTCTCTCTCTTCTCCCCTCTCCTCAACTCTCTGTCTCTCTCTTGTCCACCCTCTCTCTCTTTCTCTGTTCTCCATCCTATCTTTCTCTATATCTTTTTCTTTCTCTATATATCTCTCCTCACCTCCACTCTCTCTCTCTCTATCTCTCTCTTCTCCACCCTCTCTCGTCCTCCACTCTCTCTCTCTATTTCTCCACCCCCTCTCCTCTTCTCTGTTCATCATCCTCTCTCTCTCTCTCCATCTTCTCTTCTCTCCCTCTATCTATCTCTCACCTCCACTCTCTCTCTCTCTCTCTCTCTCTCTCTCTTCTCCACCCTTTCTCTCTCCTCCTGTCTCTCCCTCTCTCTCTCCCTTCTCCACCCTCTGTCTCTCCTCCACTCTCTCTCTCCCTTCTCCACCTCTCTCTCTCTCTTTTCTCTCTCTCTTCTCTCCACCCTCTCTCTCTACTCTACTCCTCTCTCTCTCTCCTCTCTCTCTCCTCCACCCTTCTCTTTCGTGCACTCTCTCTCCCCTCTCTCTCTCTCTATCCTCTCCCCTCTCTCTCCTCTCGCTCTCTCGCTCTCTCGTCTCCGCTTACTCTATCTTTCCTTTTCCCAAATCCTCTCTCGCTCTCTCTTTTTCACCCCCGTATTCTTTTTTCCCCCCCCTCCCCCACTTCTCCACCCC
>JAQIHA010000116.1:0-18762 GCA_028751875.1 Rapana venosa
CAAAATTTAACCCTATCATTACAGCCACCATATCATTACAGACACCCTATCATTATAGACTCCCTATCATTGCAGACATTCTTTCTTTACAGACACCCTATCATTGCAAAGAAGCTGTCATTGCACACACGCTATCATTGCAGACACGCTATCATTGCAGACCTTCTAATCTTGCAGACACCCTATCATTTCAGACACCCTATCATTACAGACACCCTACATTGCAGGCACCCTATCATTACAGACACCCTAGCATTGCAGACACCCTATCATTGCAAACACCCTATCATTGCAGACACACTATCATTGTAGACACCCTTTCATTGCAGGCACCCTATCATTGCATACACCCTATCATTACAGGCACCTATAATTACAGACATGATATCAATGCAGACACCTTAAATGCAGACACACATTCATTGCAGACACGCTATCATTGCAGACATGCTATCATTGCAGACACCCTATCACTGCGACACCCTATCATTCAGACACCCTATCATTGCAGACACCCTATCATTGAAGATCATCATTGCAGACACTCTGTCATTTACAGACATCATTGCAGACACCCTTCATTAAGTGCAAAACCATCATTGCAGACACCTATCTTGCAGACACACTATTATTGCAGACACGCTATCATTGCAGACACCCTATCATTACAGCCACCCTATCATTACAGACACCCTATCATTGCAGACACCCTATCATTGCAGACACCCTATCATTGCAAACACCCTATCATTGCAGACACACTATCATTGTAGACACCCTTTCATTGCAGGCACCCTATCATTGCATACACCCTATCATTACAGGCACCCTATAATTACAGACATGATATCAATGCAGACACCTTAAATGCAGACACACATTCATTGCAGACACGCTATCATTGCAGACATGCTATCATTGCAGACACCCTATCACTGCCGACACCCTATCATTGCAGACACCCTATCATTGCAGACACCCTATCATTGCAGACATCATTGCAGACACTCTGTCATTACAGACATCATTGCAGACACCCTATCATTACAGGCACACCATCATTGCAGACACCCTATCATTGCAGACACACTATTATGGCAGACACGCTATCATTGCAGACACCCTATCATTACAGCCACCCTATCATTACAGACACCCTATCATTGCAGACACCCTATCATTGCAGACACCCTATCATTGCAAACACCCTATCATTGCAGACACACTATCATTGTAGACACCCTTTCATTGCAGGCACCCTATCATTGCATACACCCTATCATTACAGGCACCCTATCATTGCAGACACCCTTTCTTTACAGACACCCTATCATTGCAGAAAAGCTGGCATTGCACACACCCTATCCTTGCAGACACCCTATCATTCAAGACACCCTATCATTACAGACACCCTATCATTGCAGACACCCTATCATTCCAGACATCATTGCAAAACACTCGGGTCATTACAGAATCATTGAGACCCCAAATCTTTTACGGGCACACTATCATTGCGGGAAACCCTTATCATTGCAGACACACAAATTATGGCAGACCCCGCTTCATTGCAGACCCTCTATTATTACGACACCTATCATTGCGGGCCACTTTCATTGCCGACACCCCTATTTTTTACGGGACACACTCTCATTGCGGGGAAACCCTATCATTGCGGGACCCCCCTTTTCTTTGGCAACACACTTTTCTTTGGGCAGAAAACCCTATCTTTGGGGAGACACGCAATAAATTGAAAGCCCCCCTATCTTTTGCGGGGAAAACACCTTTTCTTTTCAGACCCCCAACATTGCACACACGCAAACCCTTTTGCAGCCCCCTACCCTTTGGGCAACACCCCTCTCATTGCGGGCCACTATATCTTTAACATACATAAATTGCAAACCCCCTACTTTTACAGACCCCAATTTCATTGCAGACACCCAAATTATTGCAGACCCCCTTTATCTTTTGCAGACAGGGTTTTACCCATTGCAGACACCCTATCATTTAAGAACTTTTATAATTGCAGACCCCGCTCTCATTGAAAGCCCACCCAAAACCCATTGCAGACCCCTATCATTGCAGAACGCTTATCATTACAGACCCCCTATCATTACCACGTTATATTGCAGACCCCCTTTAATTTTCCCCTTCCATCCACCCAATCATTCCGCCACGCTATCATTACAGACACTACGGGATCCCCTTTATCATTGCAGACATTTTTACAGAAAACCTTTTCATTAGGACATCATTGCAAAACACCCTATCATTGAAAAAACACACTATCATTGAGACACTTTATCATTGCAAAAACCCCTTTTTTATTAAAAGACACACCATATTGCAGCACGCTATCATTGAAGACCCACTATTACACAGACACACTATCTTTCACAGACACACTTTTCTTTAACAGACACACTTCATTACGGGACACATTTTGCCCCATTGAAAACCCAAACCCTACCCATTACAGCCCACACTTCATTAAAAACAAACTATCTTTTACAACACACTATCATTACAGTCCCAATCATCACAGAAAAACATTTATCATTACAAAAACCCACCATCATCATAGACACACTACCCATCACAGACACACTATAAATTACAGCCCATACTACCTTTAAAAGCCCCTTTAAATCTTTAAAAAACAAAACACACATTTATCGTTACGGGGACACAAAAAGGTAAAAAGGTGCCGTAAAGGATCACTATCATTACAAACAAGCTAACTTTGGGCAGACAGGGGAAAGGAAACAAAGTGCACTGAAGATCATTTTCCATTACAGAAAAAAATTTTTTTGTTGCAGACCCCGAAAGGTCAAAATGCCGCAAAGATCACTATCTTTACAAACAAGCAAACATTGCAGACAGGGAAAAGGTACAAATTGCTACAAAAGACCCTTTTCATCACAGACAAAACTACCCGTTGAAAGACACAAAAGGTTTAGGGGAAGTTCCCGGGCGGGAAGATCACCCCAGCTCGGCCCCATGGGGGCTGGGAGGGGGTCTGGAGGCGCTGGTTTGGCCCCGGGGCCCGGGCCCTTTCTGGGGGCAGGAGGAGGAGGAAACCTACGCCCAAACGCCCCACCCCCGGGTGCCCCCAGCGACCTCATCCCCCCGCATCCACAACAGCGCGGGGTGGTCTGGCTTTGGGCCCCTTTTGATTTGGGTTTTGGGGATTGGGTTTTTTGGGTTTTGGGTTTTGGGTTTTTTGGTTTGGGTTGGTTTTGGGTTTTGATTTTTGGGTTTTGGGTTTTTTTGGGGTTTAGTTTGGTTGGGTTTTGTTTTTTGGTTTTGGGTTTGGGTTTTATTTGGGTTGCTTTTTGGGTTGGGTTGGGCTTGGTTTTGTTTTTGCCCTTGGGGGGTTTTTTTTGGTTTTTGATTTGGGTTTTTGGTTTTTAGTTTATTTTTGGGTTTTTGGTTTTGGGTTTTAAAATTTGATTGGGGTTTGGGTTTTGGTTTGGTTTTTGACTTGGTTTTGGTTGTTTTTGACTTTTTTTGGTTTTGGTTTTTGACTTATTTTTTGATTTGGTTTGGTTTTTGTTTTTGCCTTGTGTTTTTTTTGGTTTGATTTGGGTTTTTGGTTTGGTTTGCCCTTGACTTGACTTAAACTTTGTTTATTTTTGGTTTTGGGTTTTTTGGTTTTGGGGACTTGACTTGACTTTTTTTAGTTTGGTTTGATTTGGGTTTTTTGGTTTTTGACTTTGACTTGATTTTTGACTTTTTGTTTTTTTGATTTGGGTTTTTTTTGGGTTTTTGACTTGGGTTTTTTTTTTTTTTTGGTTTTTTTTTGTTTGGTTTGGGTTTGGGGTTTTGGTTTGACTTGGTTTTGGATTGACTTGGTTTGGTTTGATTTGGTTTTGGGGATTTGGTTTTGGTTTGATTTGGGTTTTTAGTTTGTTTTGATTTGGTTTGATTTGTTTTTGGTTTTGATTTGGTTTTGATTGACTTTTTTTTGGTTTTGGTTTTTTGTTTTTTGGTTTTCGCCCTTTGGTTTAATTTGGGTTTGATTTTTTTTGGTTTGCCCTTGGTTTGACTTAAATTTGGGTTTGTTTGGGTTTTTAAATTTTGGTTCGATTTTTGGTTTTTAATTTGGTTTAGGGGTTTTTGATTTGGGTTTTGGGTTTTAAACTTGATTTGGGTTTTGATTTGGCCCTTGGGTTTAAAGATTTTTTTGGATTTGACTGGGGATTTTTTTTTTTTTTTGATTTTAAGTTCTTTGGTTTTTTGATTTGACTTACTTGGTTTGGCCTTTGGGCTTGGGTTTTGGTTTTTTTTGGTTTGGGGGTTTGACTTGGGTTTTTTTTGATTTTTTTGGCCCTTTAGTTTAGTTTAACTTGTGTTGTTTAGTTTTTGTTTGATTTGGGTTTTGGGTTTTGGTTTTTGGTTTGGCTTGGTTTTGGTTTGACTTGGGCGGCTTTGGCCCTTTCCCTTGACTTGTTTTTGACTTGGGTTTTTTTTTTTTCCCCCAAAAAAAAATTTTTTTTTTCAGAAAAAAAATGCCCAAGAAATCCCTTCCTTTTTTAAATTTTTTGGAAGGGGGGGGGGGGAGGGAAAACGGGGTGTAACCGAAGTTAAGACTTTTTTTAACTTAAATTTCCTTTGGCCCTAAATGCCAAAATTCGAACCCTTTATTTCGTAAATTTCGGTAAAAATAAAACCCCAGGGGTTTGATTTTTCCCTTACCCCCCAAAAAAAGGACAAAAAAAAAAAAAAAGGCCAGGGCTTTGAATTCCCCATTTTGATTCCATTTGGGGGGGAACCCACATGTAAAAAGTTTAAAACCCATGCATGCTAAAGATGCCCGGGTTTAAAAAAAGGGTCGTCAGTTTTTCAATGGGGGAATTTTTGTGCCGAAACCCTACAATTTTAAAAAAAAAAATCAATATCCTTTCTTTTTTTGAAACTTTTTTTGGCAAGGTCGTAAAGTAAGGGATGGGTTTTTTCTTACAAACAAGCCCAGGGGTTCTTTAGAGGAGAAAAAAAAAAAAAAAAAAAACCCTCAGAAATTTTTTTTGGGAAATTTAAGGGTTTCCCCCATGTGGGGGGGTCCTAAAAAAACGGGTCTGATAAACAAAACTTTCCTTTGTGTGGAAACCCACCCCTCCCCAGTGTCCCATAGTGGGGGGGAAACCCCACGCCGGAGAGTGCTTCTTTCGGGGGCCCCCTTTCAAGGGGTTTTTTTAAGCCGGGAACTAATGACAAAAAAACCCCCTAGAGGTAACAGGGGGTTTATGATGGGGAACGTTTAAATGGGGGAAAATGGTGGTAAAACAAGGGAAAGGGAGTGAAAATAAAAGGATGATGATAAAATGATTGGGGGGTTGGGGGGGGGGGGGGGGGGGGGGGGGGGGGGGGGGGGGGTTTGGATGGTGTTTGAAAAAGGCATTGTTTAAAATTTTGACCCGATCTTTTCAAAACTTTTGATAATGATAATAAAAAGGGAAAGGATGGAAATGGATGATGATTTTCCCCCAGGGGTTTAATTTAATAAAAATAATAATAAAACAAAAATTTTAAAATGGGAATTTATATTAAAGGGGGCCTTTTGGGTTTTTAAAAACAGCCCCACAATGCGCTAATCCAGTAAAAATTTCAGTAAAAAGTCCGGGTCCCATTTTGCTAAAATTTTTCCCCTTCCTTTTTATCAATTTCCAATTTTTTTTGGTCATTTTCCTGCTATAAGGGAAGCCCCAAAGCGGGGAAGGAAATTTGGTTTTACCCGGAGAGAGAGGGGGAGCTAAAAAGTGGGGGACACTGACAGCATTTGGGGCACCCCCCCCCAACCTTTTTTTGGGGGAAAAACTCTGTGCTAGAAATGGGTGCTTTTTTTCCATTTTTCCTCGTTTAAAAAAAAAAAAAAATTTTTTAAGTGTTTTTGTTTTGTTGTTTTTTACAAGATTCACCCGCTTTTAAAAATTCCAACATTATCATTATTATTTTTATTATTATTTTTTATTTTTTATTATTTTTATTATTGTTTTTTATTATCTTTAAATTATTATTTTTTTTCTCCCCACTCTCTTTGTTTCTGTTTTTGCCCCTTTTTTTCCTGTCACCCCCCTTCTTGTCTATTTTTTTTGTTTGGGTCGTTTTCCCTCCGGGCCTTTTTTTTTTTTTCCTGAGAAAGATTTTTAAAAGTAAAAATTTTTCCCTTCATGCTGAATCGGATGCGGGGGGGCCCCTTGACTTTTTGAATGATGCTTTTTTCGTTAAATAAAACAGATGACACTAATCGCTTTTTGAAAGGGGCAAAAAGACCCCCAAAAAAAAAGAAACCCCGTTTGAGGATCACAATGAAAAGGTTTAATGTTTGACAATAAAAAGGGATGAGGGAAGTAAATTAAGGGAATGATGGGGTTTTTTGGATATGAGGGTTTGATGGGGGTTTGGGGTGCTGCGAGCTGATAAGGCCCGATGACATGATGATATAAAAAATTTTTTTAATTTAAAGGGGATGAAGACAATGGGGATAACAATTTTGATAAGGTTTAATGATGTGTGACTTTAAATGAATGACCAGGGATTTAGGGTGATAAAACCCAAAGGGTGATTTTTTATTTTTTTTTTTTTAATTTTTTATTTTTTTTGAGGAAAAAGGGGTTTTAAGCCCCCTTGCTTTTATAATCCACCCATGGTTTTTTCGGGCGGTTTTATAAATTTTGTCATCTTTTTTCCCCCCGGGGCCACACAATGCCCAAAATTTCTTTCAAAAAAGCGGAACAGGTTTTTTTTAAAACAGTTTGGAAGATGTTCGGCATGCGTTTCGCACAAGGGGGCCCTTTTTTTTTTTATTTTCTCACCCCAAAGGACTATAAGATGATAAGAATTTTGGGATGATGAAGTTTTGTTTGATGGTGTTGCGGAAAAGGGATGATGATGTTTGATGATGATTTGGGGGGAAAGGTGAATGAGGGAAAAAGGGACGAGGGTGATGAAAAGGGTCAAAAAGGGGGATGTAAAATGAAAGGATGGTGAGGGATGATGATGACCAGGATGATGATGAAGACAATGAGGGAAAACACCAATGAATCATCATTTTAAAGGCCCATGTTTGAAGGACGATAACAACAACAACAACAAAAACCATGTTTTCTTTTGTACACCAAGCGCCCCTGCCATTTTAAACGGGGGGTGCTGAGTGGCCCTTTTTAATGACCACGCGGGGAAAAACCGGCTGGAGAAAAACCCCGCATCCGTGCGGGGAAATCTGCAGCGCCCAAAAGGGGCAGCGGGTTTAGAGCAACAACTGGCCAGTTTAAAACTACCCGGGTTTTTTTTTAGATTTTTTATGAGGGGTGTGTGGTTGGGGGGGGGGGGGGGGGGGGGGGGGGGGGGGGGGGGGGGGGGGTATTTGGGGGGGGCAACGGGGGAGGGGGTTTTGAGTGTGTGGGGTTTTGTGGGGTGTTTTTTTGTTTTAAATAAAAATTTGCCCCATTTTTGAACTAATGGGATTTTTTGTGGGGGGTTTCGGGCCAATTTTTGAACTAATTCTTTTTGATATGTTTTTTTTTTGGGGGGCCATGCATGTGTTTGTGTTGTTTGTGGGGGCGGGTTTGGGTTTGGGGGGGGGCTTGAGAAATGTGAGTGTGTAAAAAAAAAAAAAAAAAACCATCTAGAGTGAGGGAAAAAACAGGGTTTCGCCCCTTAGCGATTACATATATATTTTATATGTTTGTTTATTTTTTAAATTTGGGGTGTGTGCTTGTGGCTGTTATACATGGTTTTTTAAATTTTGAATCAGTTGTTCAGAAAACTGTTTGGCCCCTTTTTGTTTTTGGGGGGGGGGGGGGGGGGGGGGGGGGGGGGGGGGGGGGGGGGGGTGGGGGGGGGGGGGGGGGGGGGGGGGGGGGGGGTGGTCTGGTGTGTGTGAAAATGTGTTTTTTCTTTTTTTTTTTTTTGAGTGGGGGTTGTACAAAAGGGTAATTTTATTCTTTTGCTTTCTCTATGAAAAAATTCGGGTTGATGTAAAATTTTTTTTAGAGATTTGTGGGAAAATTTTTATGACACTTTTTGGGGTTTTGTTTGTATGTTTTGTATATGTGTGTTTTGAAAGGAATATAATTATATAAAATTTTTTAGAAATGTGTATATGGTATTTAAAAATTTTATATATATTATATATATTATAAAATAAACGAAAGTAGGGTTACGCCCCAAAATAAAAATAAATTTTTATGAGGGGAAATTTAAAAAATTTCCCATACTTACATAAAACATAAAAAATACATACAAAAACAAAACATTACACCTAAAATGAAAGGTTAAAAAAGATACTCAACCCCTGCTGCCATTTAAAATTTTTAAAAGACAAAGACCCAACTCCCCCTCCAAGGACTTAGGGGGATTAGGATTGGTGGGAAAGGGTTTTTTGGAGGAAAAAGTGTATGGTTTGGGTTTTAACGAAATGGAATTGAATGAATTTTTTTAACCTTTTTACTTAATTAAATAGAATAGAAGCAGCCCGTTTGGTGATTGGGGGTTCCCGTGAAAAAAAAAAACGAAAAAACCGGGACAATCACCTCTGTTTGGTGTTTTTTTTTGTTTTGTTTTTTGTTGTTTTTGGGGGTGGGGTTTTTGTGTTTTTGTTTTTGGGTGTTGGGGTTTTATTGTGTGGGGTGGGTATTGTCGTGTTTTTGTGGGAAATTTTAAATTGTAGGTGTACTTTGTGTTTTGGTGGGGTTATTGGGTCTGTGTGTGTTAGTTATTTTTGGGGTTTTTTGTTTTTAATTGTGGGGGTGTTTTTATTGTGGTGTCATTTTTTTGTTTTGTTTTTTGGGTTTGTGGGGGGGTGTTTATTATTTGTGGGTTTTTTTGTGTGTTTTAAAGTGTGTGGGTATTGTGGGTTGGTTAGGGTGGGGGTTATTGTGGTGGGGTTTTGATTTTTGTGTGTTTAAGTTTTCTTTTGTGTGCGTTTTTGGTGTGTGGGGGTTTATTTTTGTGGTGGGGTTTTGGTGGGGGGTTGTGGGGTGGGGGGGTTGGGGGTTTTGGGTTTTGGTTTTGTTTTTGGGGTTTATTGTTGGGGGTGGTATTTGGGGTTTTTTTGTTTTGGGTTGTGGGGTTTTTTTTTTGTGTTTTTGTTTTTGTGGTTAATTTTTGTTGTGGGGGAAATTTAAAGTGTTTTTTGGGGGCATTGTTATTGGTTTTGGTCTCTTTCTTTTTTCATAGGGAAATGTCGTGGTGTTGTTTTAATTTTCCCTGTCTTTAGGTTTTGTTTTTTTTTTTGTTGGTTTTCTTTTTTTAAACCACCCATCGGGGGCTGCGCGGCCACAAAACCTTCAAAACAAAACCGAAAAAACCCCCCCCCCAAACAATGCAAAAAGGGGAGGCCCCAAAAACCCCCACCCTTCTTCCCCTCCCCTTCCTCCCTCTTCCCTCTCCTCTCTTTTTTAAAAAATAAAATTATATTTATGTGTGTAATAAAATATAACTTTTACACAAAAATATATAGTTGTTTATATATTAATTTAAAAAAAATTTATTATATATTTTCACACAAAAATATATAGTTGTGTTTTTTATATATTTATATAAATATATTTTATATATTATATATTATAATATATATATTATAAAATATCGAACATACCATGAAAATATTCCCCCGTGGGGGGGAAAACACACTCACACATTTTTTTTCCGTGAAAAACACCAGCACACACCACCCCCAAACCAACGGCAACCCCCCCCAATACACACTTTTAAAAATTTTAAAATTTGCACAATCTTTTAAAACAAAATTTAAAATAAAACCCAAAATTTAGGAAAAAACAAAAATAAAAAGACAAAAACCATTCAAGGAAAACATTTTTTAAAAAGCGGAAAGGGACGCACTTTTCATTACTGCCGGGCCCCACACGGGGGCAATCATTCCCCAATAAATTTCATTAAAAAATAATAATGTAGGAATGTATATAGGGGCTGAAACTTGAAAGAACCCAATTTTCAAAGCGCCAGAGACTTTTTTTAAAAAAATTTCTTTTTTAATCCCATTTTTTTTAACAATTTTGTGTTTTTTCCCCCCCGGCACAAAAAAGGGCCTACTTCTTTCAAACCCAGCGGAACACGTTTTTTAAGGGGTTTTTCAAGGAAAGATTTTCTGAAATTCTTTCGCACAGGGGGGGCCCGGGGGGGTTTTTGGTTTATAGTCCCCCCACCAAAGGACTTTAAACTGAATTACATGACATTACTGTATATGAATTACATTTTTCCCCGCAACCTTCTAAAGTTTTAGGGGTGTAAAGAATGACCCCCAAAAACCGGGCCCTCGCCCATCTCTCTCTTGTTTCCCCTTTCCCTTTCCTTTCCCTTTTCCTCCGCTTCTCTCCTCTCTTTTTTCCTCTCACTCTCCCCTCCCCCTCTCTTTTCTCTCCTATCCTTTATCTTTTTCTCTCTTTCTCTCACCTCTTCTTTCTCTCTCTCTTTTTTGTCTCCCCACTATCTCTCTTTTTCTCTCTCACTCTCTAAAGGGACTCTCTCTTTTCTTCCTCTCTTTCACTCTCTCACTCTCTTTTTTTTCTCTCTCTCACTCTCTCTTTTCCATTTCTTTTCCCCTTCCCTCTCACTCTCTTTTTCCCTCCCCCTTCTCCCCCCCCTTCTCCCCCTCCCCCTCCTCTCTCTCCCCTCTCTTTTCTCTTCCCCCCCCCCCTTTTCCTTTTCTCCCTCTTTTCCCTCTCCCCCCTCTCCCCTCTCCACTTTTCTCACTGACTCTCTCCCTCATTCCCTCTTTCCTCTCTCACTCTCCCCTCATTCTCCTCTCCCCTCTCTCTCTCATTTTCCCCTACTCTCTCTTCTATTCTCTCTCTCATTTCCCTCTAATTTCTCCTCACCTCTCTTTTCCCATTTCCCCTCTTCTTTTCCCCTCTTTTCTCACTCTCCCTGTCCCCCACTCTCTTTTTCTCTCTCAAATTGTCTTCTTTTCTCACTCTCCATTTCCCCCTCTCTTCTTTCTCTTTTCCTCTCTTTTTCCCCTTTTCTCTTTAACTCTCTCTCTCTTTTCTCTCTCCCCTCCTCCTCCCCTCTCCCCTTTCTCTCTCTCCCTCCCCCTCTCTCCTCTCTTCTCTCTCTCTCTCTCCTCCCCTTCTCTTCTCTCTGTCCCCCTCTCTTTTGGCAGGGGTTTCCTTTCCACTACCCTCAAGCCGGGGTCTTTTCCAAAGTCTGAGATATTGTCCCCCTGTCCTCCCACCTCCCCCCCTCTCCCCTTTCTCTGCCCTTTTTTTTCCCCCCTTCTCCTTCTCTCCTCTCTTTGCACTGTCCCTTTTAAAGAACTGTCTTGAAAAACCCCTTTTCCCTTGACTGGCCCAACGCTTTCCTGCGCCATTCAGCTGCCCTTCTTTTCATTCAGGGGTCAAGGGTTCGATATAGAGGTCAATACCTTGCCCCTGTTTTTCCTCCTCACTTGTTTTGGGGGTTTACTTTTTTTTTTTTTTTTTGTATAAAAGTTTTCGTTTTTTTTTTTCCGGGCTTGAGCTTCAAAGTTCATCCCCTGGTGAGTTTTTTTTTGCGTAGGGCAACCATTTTTTGTCAAACCACAAAAGTGGGCTAGCCCCCAGTTGCAGCAAATCCGGCTGGTTTGTCAAGGGGTTTGGCCCCCCATTAGTCTGCCCCTTTCTTTTTCTTTTTTTTTAAAAAACCCTGTCCAAGTGTGGCAGTTTTCTACATAATTTTGCACCAGCTGGGACGGAAAGTTATCATTTGGGACTGAAGCAATGAAAAATGAGGGAAAAATTTTATCTGTGGTTCCGCATTCCGGGCTTTGGGAAGATAAAACTAAACACTGACACGAATTGCGCTCTCCTTTTTTTTTGTTGTTGTTTTTTTTAATGTTGTCATCCATTCCTACCAGGGACACAAAAGCCATTCTTCCCAAAAGGGGGAAAAGGTTGGTGAGAGGGAATTTGTTTGCCCTGCGTTTGCACACGGGACCCTTGGGTTGTTTTTTTTTGGGGCTCCCCCGGGAAATGACCCCCCGAGGGGGGTGGGAAATCGGGAAATGATGGGTTAAAATTCCCAAGGGGGGGGGAGGCGGGGGGGGGGGGGGAAGGGGGCGAAATATCCCTTTGAATGGGGGGGCCCAGTGGTAGCTTTGAACTTGGCCGTTTAATCACGAACACAACCTCTTAACCACAAAAACCCACCCCCCCCCCCTGGTTGGGGAATTGATCTGGTAATGGAATTTTTTTGGGGGTTTTTCTTTTTTTTTAACTTTTCAACTCCACGGGGTGTGTCTTTTCTGTAGGTTCCCCTGTCAAGGTTCAAGACTTAACACGCGATTAGGAATAATAATAATTTATTGGGAATTTTATATAAGGGTGAATCTTTTTTAAAAACAACCCAAAACAAAGCCCCAAAAATGAAATTTTTTTTTTTTAAATATGAGGATATTGGAAAAGCACTCGTGTGCTTTTTTTTTAAACCACCCCCCTGGTAAGCGGGTTTTGTAAATTTTTTGTCTCCGCCCCCCACCCGGCCACAATGGCCCACTCTTTCGAAAAAACGGGAAGGATTTTTTTGTGTGCACAAGATGTTCCGCATGCGTTCGTACACGGGGGGGTTCGGTTTTATTGTTTTTATTTCGATACAAAAAGTATGACATGTTTCAGGTGAAAAACTATACAACCCAAAAAATTTTTACCTACAGGGCCCCCCCTTTGGGATATACCTGACCCCCGCCTTTACACAGGAACCACCCAAACCTTTGGGTTTCACACACAACTAAAACCACACACAAATACACACACACAAAACATACACACACGCACACATTCCCCATACACAAACAACACACACACTTAAAACCCCGCAAAACCAAAACAGGCACACACAAACACACACAACACACACGGGGCCCTACACAAAAAAACAAATTTCCTTCATTTTCTCCTTGACAACCACCGCGTGGGGGGTTTTGGGGACGTGCGCAGTCAGGTTTGCACACAGCGGGGAGGGATCGAACCCACCCCGGACCCCAAAAAGGAAAACCTCAAACCCCCTTCAAAGACACGCCTTAACCAACAGCAAACGCCCTGCCGACCCCCCCCTGACAAGCCCCAGCCCCCCACCGAAAAAAAGGAACCAGTCTCCGGGCCCTTTTTTCTTCAAACCCCCCCACTCTCGTCCACAAAGCGGGCCCGGCCCTGAAATCTTCAGGGAAAAATCCCAGTGATCGGGGGGGCCCCCCCCGGATCGCCCAAAGGGTTTATGAGGATGACAGAGTTGGGGGGTTTTCGTACCTTTCCCAGGGGGCTTGGGCGGAGGGTTTTTTGTTTGGGGAAATTCCCAGGGTGGGTTGGGGTCCCCCGGCGAAGGATTTTTGTGGGAGCGTGGGTTCTGTTGTAAAACCCAAGGGGGCAGGTCACGTGACGACCGGGCCCTCTTGAAAAAAGTGAGTCATCGATCTCGGGTTGCACGCGTGCTTGTTTTCCTTTTGTATAGAAAAATGTACATGTTGTTTGGGGGTTTTTGTACCTGAGCGTTAAAGAAAAGGGGGATAAAGGAAATCCCATAACCTATAAGGCCCTTTGGGAAAACGAAGGGGGTTTAGACACCTCACTTTTAGGGGCTAGCATAAAGGGGGGTCGGCCCCCTCCCTCTCCTCCCTGGGTTTCCTTCCTACCCCAAAAAGGGGGGGTATTCATTTTTTACCGGGTGAATGGGGGACTGTACAAAGCCAGGGCGCGCAAAAAGGTCACCCCCCAAGTGGTAACCACGCTCGATGCTGTTTAACCTTTTGCTGGGGGGGAAAACGAAATTTCTCTGGGCCATGAGCAAACCGTCCCTGACCACGTGAAACCCAAAATAATAGAAAAATGTTTTGTGAATGCAAGGGGTACAATGTTTAAAGTAAAACAGTGGAACTATCTAGTAAAAACAAAAAAGATATAATTTGGGAAAAAAAAAATAAAACAAGGGGCACACATAATAATGCCATCCCCAGTCCAAACAAAAGCAAAAAAATAAACAAACAAAAACAAACCCCCCAATTTCCCGAAGGATTTTAAAAGGGACCACAGTGAAAAACCCCCAAGCGGGCCCTGGGAAAAGGCTTGGGTAATCTGAACATGGCGGGAAACCCATTTCTGTACAAATTTTTTTTTAGAATGCATGCTGGGTTGGTCCCAGTTTTTCTATTTCAACCGAAAAAGGCTGGCACTTTTTTTGGAAAAAAAAAACTACTAAAAAGAAATTTTTTTATGCATAAGATGTTATTCTGGGCTTTACACTTTGCAAAACGGTGTCTTTATTTTATAAGGGTTTTTTTTGAAGGACAGAATTGCAGGAAAAATAACTTAAATAAGGTAATCAAACCTGTGCTCCCAGTTACAAACAAAACTCCATCATGTTACGGGGAAACCTCCCGCATAAAAAAGAAAATCCCCCCTTCTGGGAAAATCCCCGGGTGGAATTTTCCCCTTTTTTTATTCCCCCTTTGTTTCTGCTTTTTCCTTTTCCCCCATGTTCCCCCCTTTTTGTCTTTATCCCCCTTCTTGGTCCCTTTTTTGCCTTTGTTTTGTTTTTTTTCTTTCCGGGAAAAAATAACGATTCTCTCCCACACTGAAGTCAGATGTGTGGGCCTGACTTGTCAGGGGCTTGAACGGAAGCAAAACGCATTTTCCAATCCTGCCCGCCTTTTCCTACCTTTAACACTCTGAGACACCAGACTAGCCATGCCCTGTAAAAAACTTAGGGGGCCAAAAAAAAAAAACCCATAGGGCCCGGCCCTGGTTATTTTTAACAGGCCCGCAGACTTTCCCTCCCGACCGGATTTTAAAAAACCAAAAATAACTTGCCCAAGTTGTAGAAGGAGAAGGAGGAGAAGAAAAAGAAGAAGAAGAAGAAAAAAGAAGAAGAAAAGAAGAAAAAGAAGAAGAAGACGAAAATGAAAAGAAAAAGAAGAAAAAAGAAAAAAGAAAGGGAAAAGAAGGGGAAGAAGAAGAAGAAGAAAAAGAAGAAAATAAGGGAAAAAAGGGAAGAAAAAAAGAAGAAGAAAAAAAAAGAAAGAAGAAGAAGAAAGGGGAAAAAAGAAGAAGAAGAAGAAGAAAAAAGAAGAAAAAGAAAAGAAAAAGAAGAAGAAGAAAATGAAAAAAAGAAGAAAATGAAAATGAAGAAGAAAAAGAAGAAAGGTAAGAAAAAGAAGAAAAAAGGGGGAGGGGGAGAAGAAGAAGGGAAAAAACCCGAAATGAGAAGAACAATTGCGAAAAAAGAAATTTTGAAGAAGAATTTCAAAGAAGAATTGCGAAAAAGTAGTAGTAAACAAAAAAACAGCCCGAGAAAAAGAAACAGCCGGGCCGCAGCCCGCAGTAGTAGTAGTAATGTATAGTAGTAGTAGTATTGTAGTTTGTAAAAGACAGTAGTAGTAAATATAGTAGTTTGTAGCAGAAGCTTTGTAATAGTATAGTAGTAGTAGTTAAATAGTATAGTTTGTAGTAGTAGCAGCAGCCGCAGGGAGCCGCAAACAGCAGGAAATAGTAGTTAATAGTAAACAGCGCAGCAGCAGCAGCAGCCGCAAACAGCAGCAGCGCAGCAGCAGGAGTTTGTATTTTTTTGCAGCAGCACAGCAACAGCAGCAGTTTGTGCAAACAGGAGGAGTAGTAGCAGCAGCAGCAAACAGCAGCAGCAGGCAGCAGGAGGGTTAAATACTGCCGCAGCAGCATAGCACAGCACAGCAGAGCAGTAGTAGGAGAAAAGAAGAAAACCCGGCAGACCTGAAACCCCTAGGTGAGGGCAAGCAATTTTAGATATACTTGAATCATCCATAAGATTGGGCCACAGCGGGGATACTCTTCTTGAAAAAATGGGGAAAATTTTCAACATGTGTACACAATCCTGTGAGCGTTCAACAGCCCTGAACCTCGGGGGTTTTTTTCCTCTAAAGAATGGGTTGGGGGGAATACAATTTAGATCTAAAATTACCCCAAAAGAGGGAAAAAAAATTTCGATTGCAAAGTTTAAAATGGGAAATTTAGTTTCCCCCCCTACGTTTATTTCTTCCCTTCTTCTCAAACCTCAAAACAACACAACGCAATGCAACGCCCAAAGCAGCACACACAACCCACCACATTCCCAAACCCCAAAAACCCAAAAAAAAATACCCAAAACCGCCAACCCCCACCCCCCACCCGCCCACCACCCCCCAACACAAAAACACCCGCCACACCACAACGGCCCAAAACCCCCCACACCCCCCCCCCAACCAACCACACCACAGCACAACACAACACACCCGCCCCCCCCACCCACCAAACCCCCAACCCCAACAAACCCCCCAAAAACCCCCTACACCAACTACAAGAAAAACCCCAAACCCCACCACAAACCCCTTATACCACAACCCCCGCCCAGCCCACCAACCACCTCATACCACAAACCCAAACCCCCCTACATCACAGCACAAAAAAAAAAAACCCCCCCCCCAAAAACCCCCATCATACCAACCACACTAAAAACCCCCTCCCCCCCACATCACACTCCACCACCCCAAAAACCCAAAAAGCAAAAAAACCCACCCCAAACACCACCCACAAACACCACACCCCCACCCCACCCCCAACACACTATTTTCCAAACCAAAACTGCCCCCACCCCAACACACCACACACTATACCACACCACACCTTAAAGCACAGCACAACACAGTATAACCCACTAGACAAGACAGTAAGTAAGGAGAATTTATTAGTCTCCACAGTACCTGAGGGTGACTGGCCATAAACAGGAACGCCCAACGCAGGGTGTGACTCAATGTCTCCACACCTCCTCCGAACACATCGCTGATGATCTGACAGATATGGGAGGGGGTGATGAGCGTGCCTCCTTCCTCCTCCTCCCCCTTCCCCTCTTCCCCCTTCTCTTCCTCTGCCTCTACCTCTTTTTTGGCTTTCAGAAGACAGTCCACAAAGTCTCGCACAACACTGTCTGCTGAAAAGCTGTCTTGATGTTCGTGAAATTGCGTGTAAATGTAATCCAAAAACTGGCCTGATAGCTCTTTAAACTTCTGCAGCTTTCGTGAGGGCATACGTTGAAGAAAAGGTAGCAGATCTTCAACGAAGCCCTTTCCTGCTTCTTCGGAGATTTCGCGGAAGATGCCAGAGATTCTTTGGATGGAAGGATCTTCCACATCTTTCTTTTTCCCGAAGCAGATTGCGTCAAGAAGGTGGAAGACGAGGACCGAGATATAAGGGGAAGGGTTGAAGGCGTTCTCCTCTTTAACCATCTCGTCTGCTACAATCTTCACAACATGGTGGACAACCACATCCAACTCTTCACTCTCCAGGCAACGCTTCATGGCTTCAGTAGCTGCCTTCCTCCTCAGCCTCCAAGCTGCAGAATCGTTAGCGAAGATGATGTCCTCAAAGTCCCCAGTCTGGATCCCCAAAGAACACAACTGAACGCGCCCTGAAAAATCCGCACCCTTCTCCTCCAAGGCTTCCAGAACAACGTCTAGACGATTGAGGGTGATACACGTCACTGGGCCTAACTGAAGAGTGATAAGGGGCCCGTAACTCTCCCTGGCCCAGCGTTGAAGCGTCACGTACAGCGGCTCTTTCTTTCTGAAGGCGAAAACGTTCCCGAGAAGCGGCATTGCAAATGGCCCCGGAGGTAAACGGTGTCGTTTTCTCGAAAGAAGATAAAACAGTGCACCCGTCAAGCCCCCGATGATGACAATCTGCGATGTTTTAGAAGCTGACACATAGTTTTTAACCTCTCGCAGGTATAGCAGAGTGGAGCCCATGGCTTTTTCTACAGTAGCTTTTGTGATGGAGGAGGAGAAAAGTTCTGACATGGTTTCGCTGGATAGGTGAAGACATATGTGCCGACCTGGTCGTTGTGTGACTTTTCCGTCCAACCTCTTTAGATTTTGTTTCGTATCACACACACATACACACACACACACACACACACACACACACACACACACACATCGGGGGAGGGGAGGGGGTGATGGGGCTGAGGAGTGGGTAGATGGGTGACCATCACAGTGTGTACTGAGGGGGAAAGAGGACGGGGAAAGACAAATAATGTCAAGGTTGATAGTGGGTAAAGTGATGTATTTGGCCCCTTGAACTTAAGGGTAGATTATCAAGCCGTGAGGACCTGGCTAGTGGATCGGTGGTCTAGACGTAACGCGCCTGTCTAGAAAGCGAAAAGTCCGGGTCGGAAGTGTGCAGTAGTTCGAATCCCATTTGGACCAGAAACTTTTCCCTCATCCATTATACCATGAGTAGTGGTCCTGGTGCGAGTCGTTCGGATGAGATGATAAGCCGAGGTCCCGCGCGTTACACATAATTATTCAGCGCACGTAAAACAACCCACGGCGACAAGAAAGTTGTTCCTGGCAAAATTCTGTAGAAAAAAGCCACTCTGATAGGGAAACAAATACAGTAGCAGACAGGTTAAGAAAAAAAGGGTGGCGCTGCTTTTGTGGCGACTTGATCTCCCTGGGGGAGAGAGAGCAGACCGAATTTCACGCAGAGAAATCTGCCGTGTCTTAAAGTGGTATCAATGAAATAAAATACAAGAAAAAATAGCTTTTACTCCGTAGTTACGGGTGCAATGAGCCAAGTGGGTCAGGTGTGACATCTACCAGCTGTCAGGTTTCAAATCATGGACCGCAGGGTCGTGTCTAGGTAGAACACAGGTAATTACTAGTAGCCCATTACTTTTTTTTAAAATTGTGTTTCCCCTGAGTTCAGCTTACAATAATAATGATAATAATAACAATAATGAAAATTATTATAATAATAATGCAATAGT
>JAQIHA010001160.1:0-12074 GCA_028751875.1 Rapana venosa
TTTTCCTTCTCTCCTCTTCCCTTCTCTCTCTCTCTCTCTCTCTCTCTCTCTCTTTCTCTCTCCCTTGTGAGTGGTGTGTGTATGTGGTGTGCATGTGACAGAGTGAGAGAGAGAGAGAGGGAGAGGGAGAGAGAATGATGAGAGTGAGAGAGAGAGGGGGGGAGGAGAGAGAGGGAGGGAGGGTGCATGCATCTGTGTTTGCAGGCAAGCCTGCCAGCAGAAGCACGTCCCACATTACCGCCTGTCTTTTCTGCAGGGATGTAGCTAGAGGCATTCTTCCAGGCTCCTTACCAGACGGAAGATGATCATCATCATCATCAAAGGAAATATCTTTCCTATGGAAGCCCTGTTTTAAACACAGAGCGTTAAGTCCAGGTTCCTTTCGAGGCTACAAGGTAACTGTTTATCAAAGATGCCATACACTGACTGATAGACAAGAGTGCCCCAGAAGTTCAGGTCAGTGTAAAAAGAAAGATTTTAATCAAAAGAAAATCTGTTATACGGAAGAACTATTTTAAATACAAGAGCTACTAGTCCGCGTTCCTAGACAGGAAAAAAAAAAGATGGTTTGTAAAAGATACCTGACACAGATTGATAGACAAAGTTTCCCAGAAGTTCAGAACAGAATAAAACGAAAGATTTTCATGAAAAGAAAATCTGTGCTACGGAAGACCTAGTTTAAACGCAGAGCATTAAGTCCAGGTTTCTTTAGAGGCTACAAGGTAGTTTATGAAAGGGGACATACAGTGACTGATAGGCAGAGTTCCCTAAGAGTTCAGATCAGTGTAAGACGGAAGATGATGATCATCAAAACAAATTCTGTCACACGGAAGAGCTAATTCAAACACAGAGCTGCTAGTCCATGTTCCTTTAAAGACTACGAGACAGTTTATAGTTTATAAAAGATGACATACAATGATTGACAGAGTGCCCCAGAGGTTCAGATCAGTGTAAAGCGGAAGATGATTTCATTCAAAAGAAAAGTTGTTACACGGAAGAACTGTTTTAAACAGAGAGCTTTAAGTCCAGGTTTCTTTAGAGGTTACATTGTAGTTTATAAAAGATGCCATACACTGATTGATAGATATGATTCCACAGAAGTTCAGGTCAGTGTAAGAAGGAAGATAGTTATAATCAAAAGAAAACCTGTTTCATGGAAGAGCTAATTCAAACATTAGAGCCGCTATTCCAGGTTTTTGTAGAGGCTACATTGTAGTTTAGAAAAGATGCCTGACACTGATTGATAGACAGAATCCCCTGAAGTTCGGATCAGTGTAAAACCGATAATTATCATCTTGAAAAGAATATCTGTTTCATGGAAGAGCTAATTCAAACATAGAGCCACTAGTCCAGATTTCTGTAGAGGCTACATTGTAGTTACTAAAAGATGACATACAATGATTGATAGACACAAATTCCACATAACTTCAGATCAGTGTAAAACGGAAGATGATTTCATTCAAAAGAAAAGTTGTTACAGGGAAGAACTATTATAAACGCAGAGCATTAAGTCCAGGTTCCTTTATTTATTTATTTATTTATTTTATTTATTTATACCACTTTAAGTCACGAGATTTCTCTGCGTGAAATTCAGGCTGCTCTCCCCGGGGAGAGCACGTCGCCACAAGAGCAGCGCCACCCTTTTTTTTTTTGGTCTGCAACTGTATTTCTTTCCCTATCAGAGTGGCTTTTTTCTAAGAATTTTGCCAGGGACAACTCTCTTGTTGCCGTGGGTTCTTTTACGTGCGCTGCATAATTTTCTGTAACACACGGGACCTCGGTTTATCGTCTCATCCGAAAGACTAGCGCCCAGACCACCACTCATGGTCTAATGGATGGGGGAAAAGTTTCGGGCCCAGACGGATACAACCACGCACACTTCCGACCCGGACTTTTCGCTTTTAGACGGGCGCTTCCTCAACCACCGACCACCCCTTTTAAGGGGGACGGGGATTTATAAGAGATACATACACTGATTGAAGACATATTTCCACAGAAGTTCATCATGAAGAAGGAAGATAGTTTTTTAATCAAAAAAAAACCTTTTAATGGGAAAACTTCAAAACCCAAAACCCCCTATTCTAAGGGTTTCGTAAGGGGGCTTGTAGTTTTAAAAAATACAATCAACACAAAAAAAAGAACGTTCCCCAGAATTTTAGATCACTGAAGATGGAAAAAATAAAACCAACAGAAAATGGGGGTCAATGGGGGAGCTATTTTTAAAAAAAGCTTTTTAAAACTTGTTCCTTTAGAAGCTCCCAAACTTTTAAAAAAGATGAATACCCCTTTGATAACCAAAATTCCGCAAAGTTCAGATCATGTAAAGGAAAAAGCTATCACAAAAAAAAATGTGATCCCGGGAAGAGCTAATTCTAAACCAGGTTCAAAAGGAGTTATGGGAAAAAGGGATACACGATTGAAAAACATTCATCAAAACATGAAAACCCATACACGGGGGTTTATAAAAAAACACAGAGGCTATTCCATTATCCCCATAAAAAAAAGTATTGAGCGCTTTTTTTGGCTTTACAAATTTGCGCTATATAAATTCCATACATTTTTAATTTTTATTTTATTATTATTTTTAAATAAGAAAATTGTCACAGTCCATTTTGTTAAAAAAACAAAATGAGGGGGCAATTTAAAAAAAAATCACATCAACAGAAAATCGTTCATGGGAAGATTTAATTCCCAAAATAATCTGCTTGCAAGTTCCTTTACAGGTTACAAGAGAGAGTTTTAAAAGATGACAACACAAATTTAAAAGGCAGAATTCCCCAGAAGTTCAGAACAGGGGAAAAAGGAAAATGATCATACAAAAAAAATCTTTTCAACGGAAGAGTTTATTCGAACACAGCTGTTAGCCAGGTTTCAGCAGGGAGTTGATGGAAGATAAAAACTTTGTTCTAAGAGAAACGGGCTCAGTCTATTTTTCAACAGAAAAGGAAGGCCAATTTTGAACGGGTTGTGAACAAGGAAAAGAAACGAGGGTGAGAAAAGTGCGTATGTCAATGAGTCGGGAGGGGGGGGGGAGGAGAGAGAGAGGGGGAGGGAGGAGGAGGGGGAGGGGGAGAGAGAGAGAGGGGGGGGGGAGGGGGGGAGGATGGAGGAGAGGAGGGAGGGGGGGAGAGATAGAGAGGAAGTCCATGTGTGTCTATGTATGTATGCGCGCACTCATGCATACAAAGACACACCCTTAAGAATACTGAAGCAGCACACATAATTTAACACAAAGTCACACACGCCTGTGTATGCATGTACGCATATATATTTCATCCTCCTACCTCCACGGAAAAAGCATTTCATTCCAGCGCGCGCGCGCGCACAAACATACACCTCTCCTCTCTCTCCTCTCTCTCTCTCTCTCTCTCCTCTCTCTCTCCTCTCTCCTCTCTCTCTCTCTCTCCCATCATCTCCTCTCCTCTCCTCTCACTCTCTCATCTCTCTCCCTCTCTCTCCTCCCTCTCTCTCCTCTCCTCTCCTCTCTCTCTCTCTGCACTCTCTCTGATGTTCTCTATGATTATCTTGCTTGCCTTCCAGTTTGAGCGCTTTGTTTTGTTGCTTTACAAGATTCAGCGCTATATAAATTCCATACATTATTATTATTATTATTATTATTATGTGTGTGTGTGTGCGCGCGTCTGTGTGAGTATTGTTTTCCATGCAATTCTATGTCAATATGTATATTTTCCCTTCTTATTTATTTATTATTTCGAGGGCTGGATGTAAAAAAAAACAAACACCATGTAATGCTTAATCTACTACCCTCTGAAAAATAAAAATTGTTCAAAAAGAAAAAAATTGTTCTCTCTCTCTCTTCTCTCCCTCTCTCCTCTCTCTCTCTCCTCTCTCTCTCTCTCTCTCTCTCTACTCTCTCTCCTCTTCTCTCTCTCTCCTCTCTCCCTCCCTCCCTCTCTCTCCTCTCTCCCTCTCTCTCTTCTCTCTCTCCTCTCTCTCTCTCTCTCTCTCTCTCCTCTCTCTCTCTCTCTCTCTCTCTCCTCTGTTGTTTTGTTGATAGTCCCTAATCAGGGCAAGGGCCGGATGAAAAAAAGTATGCGCATGCTTATTCTGTTACCCTTGAAAAATAAAGATTCATTCATTCTCTCTCTCTCTCTCTCCTCTCTCCTCTCTCTCTCCTCTCTCTCTCTTCTCTCTCTCTCTCTCCCTCTTTCTTCTCTCTCTCTCTCTCTCTCTCGTCTCTCGTCTCTCTCTCTCCTCTCTCTCTCTCTCTCTCTCTCTCTCTCTCCCTCCCTCCACCCCTCTCTCTCCCTCTCTCCCTCCCTCCCTCCCTCCCCTCTCCCTCCCTCTCTCCCTCTCTATCTCTCTTTCCTTAGAGCCTCTGATTAGTGCAAGGTGGAGGGGTAATACTATCATCAAAAGGATGTCTATCCCCTTTTGCAAGAGCTGTTGGAAACACAGATTTATCAGCCCACATTCCTGCAGAGGAGACGAGGAGGAGGCAGCAGTACATACAACAGGTGATGAAGGGAGCTAGCAGGCCATGCACAGGTAGGTAGGTAGACAGGTAGACAGCCGTTTGATGGCCGTGATATTAAACCTCCTTTTCCTTTCATCACGGTCATCGTCTTAGGGAGGAGATAGTGAGCGCGAGTTGTGAACATGAAAGACAGACAGGAGAGAAGTAGTGGTGCTTAGAAAGTAGAGAAAGTTAAATTTTATATATATTTTTTTTTAATATGTTATTCCACTTTAAGTCACGGCAGCTTTTTCTCTGCGTGAAATTTGGGCTGCTCTTCCCCGGAGAGAGCACGTCGCCACAAGAGCAGCGCCACCCCTTTTTTGTGTTTTGTTTTGTTTTCTGTCTGTAACTGTGTTTCTTTCCCTATCAGAGTGGCTTTTTCTACAGAATTTTGCCAGGGACAACTGCTTTATTGCCGTGGGTTCTTTTACGTGCGTTAAATAATTATGTGTAACACACGGGACCTCGGTTTATAGTCTCATCCGAAAGACTAGCACCCAGACCACCACTCACGGTCTAATGGATGAGGGAGAAGTTTCGGGCCCAAACGGGGTTCGAACCACCGCACACTTCCAACCCCGGACTTTTCGCTTTCTAGGCATGCGTGTTACCTCTAGACCACCGATCCACTACCAAACAAAAACACACAAAAAATCTGTAACCCGACATGATTGTAATATTGTTAAAAACTGGTAATGATATGTAAGATGATATCATGTAACATGACAGATTTCTTTTTCTCCTTCTTTTGTTCGTTGAAGGAAGGTGGCAGGATAAGTCAACCGTGAGGTGGTGGGTTCGATTCCCAGCCTCGCCCTTTCTTCCCAGTTTGACCCAAAAAAATCGAACTAAATGTCAAAGTCCTTCGGATGAGACTATAAACCGAAGCCCCGTGTTCGAACGCACGCAGAACATCTTGCGCACACCTTAAATCCTGTTCTGTTTTTCGGAAGAGTAGGCCATTGTGTGCCTGTGGAAACAGATGACAAAATTTACAAAACCGCATACACACGGGGACTGGAAGTTTAAAAAAAAGCACATGAGTGCTTATTCCATTATCCTCGATATGAAAGAATAAATAAATAAAAATAAATAAATAAAATGAATGCTCAGACAACTGTAGTTGTCTGTTATATGAGCAAAAATGCGTTGCGCTGGCTTTAAGCACATAGCATAATTCAGCAGCACAACAGCACAGAACATAATTGTCTCGATTCTGAAGGAATATTCCATGACATTATTAAAAAAAATAAATAAATAAATAAAAACTAGCCAGTTGTTGGGTGTTTTTTTTTAATGACTTTTGATACTTATCCTGAGCAACTTATGTGATATGATTGATGTTATATTCTGCATAAAACAATCACACGCTGCAAGATTCAAAAGACGAAGAATGATTGAATAAGAGAAGGAAGGGAGGGACGTTTGCACCCCTGTATGCACGTGTCGTTAAATGGTTTTCCTGTCGTTAACTGGATTAAGACCTTCAACTGCGCAGACCAGATCCAATCGTAACTGGAAATTATTCATAAACAGCTGAGCAGATCGTTTGATACCAAGACATATGACAACGCAACCCAGAATAATAACAATAAGAAGATATCACATAAATAAAGACTCAGTCAAGGTTGCAAACATGAAAGGAGTATGAACTGACTTTTCCTGGGAAAGTTTGTGATTTTACCCGCTTTCCCACACTCACAAGGACCATAGGCATTGTCAGATCTGGAATCGTCGTGTGTCTCGTGATTTGCAGTCTGTGCATTGGCAGCCCACCTGGTGAAGGAAAGGAGATGGTAAAAGTTTCCACCGAAAGATTCCAGACCCGGGGAGAGGATTCCTTATCTCGTTGATCCTGTCCACTTTAAGACAACGACCAGTTTACGACACAACGAAGACTAGACACGTGCATGCAATTATCTCAGCTGAAGACGTCTAGACAAGAAGAAGGAAGTCTCTCTCTCTCTCTCTCTCTCTCTCTTCTCCTCTCTCTCTCTCTCTCTCTCTCTCTCCTCTCTCTCTCTCTCTCTCTCCTCTCTCTCTTCAATCTTGTGCAAGAAAGAGCAGAATGTAGGGATGGAAAGGAGGAGTTGGGAAGGAAGGGTGGGGGGGTGGGGAGATGGGGGGGGGGGTGGTTGAAGGGTGAAGAGGAGGTAGCAGACATCAACGGTAGAGAATCACAGCAAGTGTTTTCCTGGTTTGTGTTTGCAATTGTATACCACTTTAAGTCACGGCAGATTTCTCTGCGTGAAATTCGGGTTGCTCTCGCCAGGAAGATCCCGTCGCCACAAGATCAGCGCCACCCGTTACTTTCTTTTTTCTTTTCCTCTCTACGTGTGTATTTGTTTCCCTATAAGAGCTGTGGGGGGGGGAGGGGGGTCTGCATAATTTTCCCAGAGACAACTCTCTTGTTGCCGTGGGTTCTTGAACGTGCGCTAAATCCGTGTTGCACACAGGACCTCCAGTTCATCGTCTCTTCAAGCCCTCCCACTCACAGTCTAGTGGATGGGAGGAAAAGTTTTGGTGGTACCGGACGGGGATATGATCGAACCCAGACCCGAATCAAACCTGGACTTTTCGCTTTCTAGGCAGGTAATTATATGTTACCTCTAGACCACAACAACGATCCACGGTTGTTGCAAGGAAAACAGAAACACAACAGTGTGATTGCTGTCGATCACTGTGGAACAGGGCAGCTCAGTGGTCAGAGCATTCGCTTTCCACAAGCCAATGTTAAACAGCATCGAGCGTGGTTACCAAGTGGATGGGTGACCGTTTTGCGCGCCTTGGCTTCAGTACAGTTCCCCCAGTTCACCCAGCTGTAAATGGGTACCTGCCTTTTTAGGGTCAAGGAAGGTTAAAGCAGCGAGGGAGAGGAGATGGGCGCCGCCCTCAATATGCTGGCCCCTTGAGAAGTTGAGGTTTCTGATACCTCGCTCCCCTACGTCAACATAAGTTATAGGACACCTTTATTTTTAACTGTGGGCTAGTGTTGTGGAGGCAGGGCTTGTCACGCCAATTGCTTTGACTGGCCCAGCCAAGTCCTTTGCTTCATCAAGTCATTTCCTTTGCTTCAGGCCTCTCCTCTGCAACTTTGTTACACTGTTGACGTTGTTACACGTTGGAAGTTAGACTCGTTATACTGTTCTTTTAGGTTCTCATGTTTTGTGATTTACATATGTAACTTTTTAGGTGTGTGTGGGTGGGGGGGTTGTCATTGCAGTTTCTTCTCTCGCCCTAGAGAGAGAGAGAGAGAGAGAGAGAGAGAGAGAGAGAGAGACAGACAGACAGACAGACAGACAGACAGACAGACAGAGACAGACAGACAGACAGACAGAGATGTGGGAGGGAAATTTTATAAAAAAAACTCATAGGTAGGAATTTTTTTGCAAAGTACCTCCTTTAGCTTAATAAAGAACATATTTCATTGTTTGTATATAAACATTATTATTCTAGGGCAATACCAATTTCTAGTTCTCTTGAGAAAAAACAACAATAAAACTCTGTGATCTAGTTCTGTCTTGTATTGTAGCCAAACTATTCAGATGATAAAAACTGCCATTTTACATACACACGCCTCTCTCTCTCTCTCTCTTCTCTCTCTCACTTCATTTTTCCTACAATAGAAATTGATGATCACGCCTGATCAGAGTGCATTAATAGCACTCCCAAGCCTATACAAAGAATCTACTTTTGGTAACCCCACCACCACCACCACCAATAAAAACATTTTTTTTAAAACAAAGCAAAAAAAACCCCACTTTTTTTTCGTTTTCATTGAACTACTTTGTCATTTCGCCTTGCTCCAGAAAACCCCAATAACTGAAACCTTTTGTTCAGGAGACAAAGGAAAACGGAAGTTATCTTCAGTGTAAGTCAGTCGTAAATTCAGATGTTTGAACTGGGGAAAAAAAGATTGGCAGAAGCGATTTTGTGGCGGGGAAAACAGACACAAGAAGGTGTCCTATAATGAGGTAAAGGTGTCCCATTACCCACAAGGTCGCAGGGGAGCGAGGCATCAGAGACCTCAACTTCTCTAGGGGCCAGCATATTAAGGGCGGCGCCCATCTCCTCTCCCTCGCTGCTTTACCTTCCCTAACCCTAAAAAGGCAGGTACCCATTTACAGCTGGGTGAACTGGGGGAACTGTACTGAAGCCAAAGCGCGCAAACGGTCACCCATCCAAGTGGTCACCACGCTCGACGCTGCTATTAACCTTGGCTGGGGCAAAGCGAGAGCTCTGACCACTGAGCTATCCCGTACTGCTACAATGGCTCTCATCAATTCATTCTTGACCAAAGACCAGCAACTGAACTCATGGAATTGGTCTAGGAAGAAGCAGAAGCAAACAGCACACTGACAAGTATATAGAGATTGGAGATTGGTTTGTGGGCTGAATCAAGAGAACCCGTGTCAACATAACTAGCAGATAAAGAGGTTTTAAGCAATCACCATCTTCTTTTTCTGTGTTCGAAGCTCAGACAGCAACTATTGTAATGTCTGTTACACGAGCG
This sequence comes from Rapana venosa, assembly GCA_028751875.1. Classification (NCBI taxonomy): domain Eukaryota; kingdom Metazoa; phylum Mollusca; class Gastropoda; order Neogastropoda; family Muricidae; genus Rapana; species Rapana venosa. The sequence goes on from JAQIHA010001160.1 coordinate 8,994, forward strand.
AAAATGCGTCATGCTGCCGTTAAAGCTCCTGAGAAGTCAGGCCTGTGGTCAGAGGCCTGTATAGACTGGAAAGGCTACACTCCACCTTTCACTTCCGGGTCAAGTAGTATCTTCTATAGGTCACACTCCTGTGTTAGCTTGCGGATGAGGTAGTGTCTTCTATAGAGCTGCTGGTTGTAAAAATTGTGGGTGAATTTCACAGAGGTTTTTTTCTTTTTTAAGTATGAAAAATTGCGCTGTGTATCTCGCGTTTTGGAGATTGGAGACATAGAGCATCCCATGGGGATGAAAAGTTGGAAATCACACAATGGATTGTTTTTGTTCCTACAGGTTGCCCCCGCATGCAATTGTTGGAATCAGCAGAGAAAAAGGGACTAAAGGGGGTACACTTTAACAAAAGTTATTACAAAAAAAATTTTTACCAAATTTTTGCACAATCACATGTTTTTGGGGTCAGAGGCTATCTTTCACCCACCCCCCCCCAAAAAAAAAAAAATCTGTGGATGCATAAATTCTGGGGTAGGAACAAGAGTGATAAAAGGAAAACAGAAGGAAAAGGGGAAAAAAATTGGGGTGGAGTGTCCCAAAAGGGGAAGGCTAAATTTTTTGGGCGGGTCGGGTTTTTCCTGGGGCAGAAAAAAACCTTTCATTCCACATTTTCCCGGCCTCGGTTTTTTTGTAAATCATTTCTGTACATCTTAAAAAGTTTTTTCTCCTTTGAAATTTTATGCACTTCACACAAATCACACACACACGTATCTGCTTGCTTGTACACACATACACACAGGGAGAGAAAGAGACAGACAGACAGACAAACAGACAGACAGAGATGCAGACAGACAGAGACACCCCCAAAAAAGCGATATTACAAATAATGTCAGACTAGTAGTTACACATTAAGTCTTTGATCTTCACCCAGAAAAGAAACGAAATATTTTCTGGACAAAATTTAGTTAGCGTAACTTTTTTCTTCTTTTTTTTTTACCAAATTTTAAACCTTCCCCCAATTTCCAAAAAATTTGCCCGTTTCCTAAAGAAAATCCTCCGCCATACACGGGACCACGCAAACAAACGAACGTGTAGCCAGGAGAACAGACAGGATAATGCTGCAGCTTTCGCTACGAATAAATCACGTCACTATCTACGGGGACACCCGTTGGCTCTCTTCGCTTCACTGCGCTGCCTGCTTGCTTGGCTGAACAACATGGCAACAATCCTAAATAGATCTACATCCGAGCCGCTAATCTGGTGTGGTCAACTTGCAGGGGGAACTGGCTTGGCAGGGCAGTTTGCTTGTGAAACTGAGTAAGGGAGTCTTGTGTGTTTGGACGTGGCAGTTAGGTTAAGTGGTGGGAGGGGTTATTTAGCCATTACAGATATGTTTGGACAAAAGGTAAATATATAGCTGTATCCGTGACTGTTGTAGTGTGTTGTATACCGCTTTAGAGCAGATTTCTCTGCGTGAAATTCTGGCTGCTCTCTTCCCCGGGAAGGGCGTGTCACCACAAGAACAGCGCCACCCATCATTTTATTTTTTTATTCATTTATTTTTATTTTGCATTTCCCAGTCTGTATGTGTATTTGTTTCCCCTACCAGAATGGCTTTTTTTCCTACATAATTTTCTTTCAGGGACAGCTGAAGGCCTGTAAAGTAAACTGAGAGTCATATTCTTAGGGTCAAATTTCTACATCACTGACGCCAAATAAGTCTGACGTCACATCTGATCAAGCATAGCCATTCTTATATCAATGAAGCTTCCTGTGTTGTAAGTGTCGATGCATTGGGGGGGTCAAAATGAAAGGAAATGAGCTGATCTCTGAGATTTCTCCATGGCTGGCCAACCAAATATATCCCCTTGTGATGGAAAGAAGAAAGATACTTCAATAGCAAGGCTCCATGAAGACAGGCTCTGCGCATCACAAATCTATAGCGGCTCCCTCGGCGTAATTGAATGAACGGGCAGAAAGCATTCTACAACAGAAAAACATCTCTGAAAATAAATTCAACCTTTTCCACAGCGACCCTTCCACTGGTTCTCCACAATTCATTCGCTATGAGTACAGTCAGGCCTTTGTAAACAATTGGTTCTGGCGCCAGACGGAAGTGGATTCACAACAAGTGAAGATCGGTAATTTGCTCGCAGTCTGAATAAAGAGAATCTGTGTCAAGATAGCCATCAGGCTCTGAGGTTCCAACCATTCTTTAGAGGGAGAACTACTGAGGTGTGCAGGGGTTGGACTGATGTTGGCTGGTTTGGTGTTTGGGGGCAGAAAAGTAAAGTCCGTTCTGTAGGCTTCTAATTCTGACCTTGATCTGTGAAGAGTCTCTTGTGCCTTATGGTGAAAAATATCCCCTAGCTTTCTACACACACACACACACGCACGCACGCACGCACGCACGCACGCACACACACACACACACACACACACACTTACGATTTAATTCCTGCCACCCCTTTCGAAGCATGGAGGATTACAAACAAATTGAACAGGAGAATAAACCTAACAGTAACACACCCAAAAATAATACCAATACTAACACACACACACACACACATACCTGTGTGAATATGGACGCGCGCGCCCACACACACACTCAAACACACACAGATAGAATGAGAGAGGAACAGTTACAAGGAGAGACAGACAGGTACACACAGAGACAGACAGAGGGATCAGCTTTGATCAAATGCCACATGTATTAATTCCTGACAAGGAAAAGGAGAGGCAGAGGGAAAGAGTTTTACTGAAGTGAACAGATTCTCCATCTGTCTCTGTCTGTCTGTCTGTCTGTATCTCTCTCTCCACAATAAATATATATATATATATAATATATAAATTTTATATATATATATATATATATATATAACACTTCCAATGCCTTGGTTACAAAACTCCACAAGTTTTATAAAATAAAAAAACAACCAAAAAACATCAGCGTTCATCAATTGCAAACAATCACTTGACCTTTCCAAGAATTCTCCCCTGATTCCTAGAAAACCTCATTTGGGGAGGGGAAGGGAGGAAGCACACAAACGGCCAGGGTGGCAAAGAGCAGACACAGTAAAAGGGGGCAGCCCC
>JAQIHA010001161.1:0-12058 GCA_028751875.1 Rapana venosa
TTTTTTTCTTAATCGAGGAAATGGAATAAGCACCATGTGTTCTTTTGTTACATCCAGTCCCCGTGTGAAATGCGGTTTTGTAAATTTTGTCATCTGTTCCCACCCGCACACAATGGCCATGGTTTTAAAGTTTCTAGTTGTGGAACCCCAAATTGGCGATACATTATTTTTTATGTGTGGCTCAATAACGGCATGATAAACAGTTTACGAAAGTGGGGAATGTAGGAAATGTTTTTTATTATCTTCTTCTTCTTTTTTTTATATGATTTTACAGATTATCCTCAATGTTCATACCATGAAAGACTATTGTCAATTGCTCATCCTGGAACTTTATGAAAGTTAGCTTCTTCAAATAGGTTAGGCTACCCCTGATGTCCAATAAACTGCTAGAAAGGTTTTGACATTCATACCAAGGCGCCATAGCTCAGTTGGTTAGAGCGTCTGCCTAGTAAGCAGAAGGCCGAGGGTTCGAATCCCCCTGGTGCCTTTTTTTTGACAAAGTGTGGCATAATGGTTTAATAATAATAATAATAATAATAATGTATGGAATTTATATAGCGGTGAATCTTGTAAAGCAACAAATCAAAGCGCTCAGACGACTTTTTTTCTTATATCGAGGATAATGGAATAAGCACTCATGTGCTTTTTTTTTTTACATCCAGTCCCCGTGTGTATGCGGTTTTGTAAATTTTGTCATCTGTTCCCACCGGCACACAATGGCCAGTGGTTTTAAAGTGTTCTAGTTGTGGAATCCCAAATTGGTGATACATTATTTTTATGTGTGGCTCAATAAAGGCATGATAAAACAGTGTGAATGTAGGAAATGTTTTTTATTATCTTCTTCTTTTTTTATATGATTTTACAGATTATCCTCACATGTTCATACCATGACAGACTATTGTCAATTGCTCATCCTGGAACTTTATGAAAGTTAGCTTCTTCAAATAGGTTAGGCTACCCCTGATGTCCAATAAACTGCTAGAAAGATTTTGACATTCAAAACAAGGGCCATAGCTCATTTGGTTAGAGCGTCTGCCTAGTAAGCAAAAGGGCCCGAGGGTTCGAATCCCCTGGTGCCTTTTTTTTTGACAAAGTGTGGCATAAGGGTTTATAATTAATAATAAATAATAATTAATGGAATTTATATAAATCTTGTAAAGCAACAAATCAAAGCGCTCAGACGATTTTTTTTCTTATATCGAGGATAATGGAATAAGCACTCATGTGCTTTTTTTTTACATCCAGTCCCCGTGTGTATGCGGTTTTGTAAATTTTGTCATCTGTTCCCACCGGCACACAATGGCCTACTCTTTCGAAAAGCGGAACAGGATTTAACGTGTGCGCAAGATGTTCTGCATGCGTTCGCACACAGGACCCTGGTAGCCTATGGATAAAACTTCTCAGATCAGGTATAGGTGCCAAGGTTTTTAATGTAATTAGAAATATGAACAAAGAAATTGTCTCTTGTGTTTCTTCACATGGATTGGTGTCAGATACACCTAATGTCCACCAAGGTGTCCCACAAGGTGAAAACTTGTCCCCATTACTTTGTGCTCTTTATGTTAATGATTTAGAGTCCCACCTGATCCAAAAAGGCTGCGCCCCAGTTGACATAGAACTTGAGTTTGATGACAGATTTTCAGAGTACCTAAAAATGTTGTTAATATTATATGCCGATGATACTGTAATATTTGCTGATTCTGAGGAGAAACTTCAGAAAGCACTCTATGAATTAAAGGCTCACTGTAGTGAGTGGAAACTAAAGATCAATTGCTCCAAAACTAAAGATCAATTGCTCCAAAACTAAAGATCAATTGCTCCAAAACTAAAGATCAATTGCTCCAAAACTAAAGTAACGACATTTTCTGGTAGAAAAACAAACTACCCCTATCCCTTTACACTTTAATGGAAATACACTGGAACATGTTTGCACATTTAAATATCTGGATCTGACCTTCAGTAGAAAGCTCAATGTGGCCATTAAGCAATTAAAAGACCAAGTTAGACAAGCAGTGGTGGCACCACTATGAAGAAAAGGCAGACAGCTTCAGCTCCCAATATCCTGTCAGCTTGACTTGTTTAACTCACTAGTGTTGCCAGTACTGACATATGGCTGTGAAGTCTGGGATTATAGCTGTACTGACAATTATATCTGAATCATTACACCTGGAATACTGCAAATACATCTTACGATCGAAAAAGAGTACTCCTAACTGCTTTGTATGTGGTGAAACGGGTCGTTTTCCTGTGTTTATACACATACACAGTGGTATGGTAAAATTTTGGCACAAATTATCTGTCAACCCAAGTAAAAAATACTCATCATGTATGCTTCAGACACTGACAGAATGCTTCAATTTTCAAATCCATAAAAGCGATTAGCTGTGCAAAATTAAACAAATAGCCTACTTGATGAAAACGTATGGCATTATCCACAAGTCAGTGTCTACAACATGGTTTGCAAATATAACCTGTCGCAGATACTTAAAGAGTTATATGCAAAAATTATTGGGTAGAAAACTCTTTAGACTGCAAGAAGGCCAATAAGTACACTTTGTATAAGCACCAAACATCCTTTGAACAGTATTTAGACAGCATACCACTATGCTGCAGCCTGTCGGTGTTAACAATCAAAACTAGCTACCATAAACTGTCCAAAGAGAAAGGGAAGACATGTCAATTTACCACATGATGAAAGATTCTGTACTCTGTGTAATATGAATCGTCTAGGTGATGAACATCACTTTGTCATGGAATGCCCAGCACTGCAGAACTATACTTGCCCAGGTATTACACAAATCGTCCTAATTTTTTTTATAAACATAAATCACTGATGAAAATGGGTGACTTGACTTACTTGACGTATGCCTCTTGGTTCCTTGGGGAACATAGGGCTGTAACAACACCCCTCCAACGAACTCAGTTTTGGGAGATCCTCTTCAGCTCGGCCCATGTCATTCCGGCTGCCTTCGTTTCTTCGTCAACACTTCTGCGCCAGGTCTGCTTTGGTCGACCAACTTTCCGCTTCCCTTGTGGATTCCAGTCAAGGGCCTGTCTGGTAACATTTGACGCAGGCTTGCGGAGTGTATGGCCGATCCATCCCCACTTCCTTTGTTTAATGATGGACTCGATTGGGGTTTGTCTGGTCCTGTCCCACAGTTGTTTGTTGGATATGACTTCCGGCCACCTGATGTTGAGGATGTACCTGAGGCATTTGTTGGTAAAAGACTGGAGTTTGTGGGTGTTGGTTTTTGTTACCCGCCAGGTTTCTGAGCCATAAAGTAGGACCATTTGACATTGGTGTTGTAGATCCGAAGCTTATTTTGAAATGAGAGGGCTGTTGACCTCCAAATTGGCGAGGGTGTTGAAGGCGTGACGGGCTTTGTTGATTCGCACTTGATGTCTTCATCTGTTCCCCCATCTTTACTGACGACACTGCCCAGGTAAATAAACTTGGTGACTTCTTTGATGGTTTCTTGCTGCAGTTTGTGGGTGTTGGTTTTTGTTGTTCACCCTCATGATCTCCGTCTTCCCGATGTTGATTTGGAGGCCAGTCTTTTCAGCTTCGTCAGCAACACGACAAAGCTTCTCTTGTGCGTCTTGTTGCCTGTGGGAGAGAAGGATGATATCGTCTGCGAAGTCCAGGTCTTCCAGCTGCTTCATGAGGGTCCACTGTATGCTGGTTCTCCTGCCTGCTGTTGCTTGCCGCATTATACAGTCAACCACCAACAGGAAGATGGTTGGCGACAACAGACAGCCCTGACGAACACCGGTCTGTAGGGAGAAGGCTTCCGTCAGTTTCCCTTCATGGATGACTTGACAGGTGGCATCTTCATATAGCTGCTGGATGATGGTGATGAACTTTGGTGGAAAGCCATAGTGATGCATCAGTTTCCAAATGACATCTCTGTCGACGCTGTCAAATGCCTTCTGGAAGTCGACAAAGACTGAATATAGGGGGTTCGCCACTCCAGGGACTGCTCAATGATGATGCGCATTGTGGCGATTTGATCTGTGCATGATCTGTCTTGCCTAAAGCCTGCCTGTTCATCCCGAAGTGTCTGTCCAGTGCTGTCTTCAGTCTGTCTAGCATGATCCTTGTCAGTACTTTCCCTGGGATGGACAGTACATGATTCCTCTCCAGTTGTTTGCGGGAGGACAGGTCCCCTTTCTTTGGCAGCTTTACCGAGATGGCCTTTCTTCCAGTCTTCTGGTACACTCTCTTGCTCCCAGATCTTGTATAGGAGTGGGTATAACATCTCAGTGGAAGTTTGGATGTCTGCCTTCAGTGCTTCAGGTGGTATACCGTCTAGGCCTGCTGCTTTGCCTGATTTGAGTGACTTGATGGCTTTGGTGATCTCATTCTTGGTAGGGGGGCCGGTGTTGATGCCAAGGATTTCAGTAGGTGGGGGGATGTCAGGCGGCATGGGTGGTGCAGGTCTGTTGAGCGTTTCTTTGAAGTGCTCTGCCCATCCTGCTCTCTGGTCCTCCTCACCTGGAATGGTATTGCCATTCTTATCTTTGACACGTCAGCTAGGTTTGTTGTTTTTTCCTGAGAGAGTTCTCGTGATCTCGTACAGTCTCTTCATATTTCTTTGGCCTGCTGCAGTCTCTGCTTCCTGAGTCAGTAGCTCAATGAATTTTCTCTTGTCTCTTCTTGCATTTCTCTTTACTGCCCGGTTTTTGTCCCAGTAGCAAGCTTGCAGTTCCTGTTTCTTTTCTTGGTCTTGTGTTCGGTTGATCTGATCTTTCAGCTGTTTTATCTCGGTGATCAGTGCCCATGTTTCTGTTGTCAGCCACTCCTTGTATTTTCTTGCTTTCTTTCCCAGTACTGTTTGGCATGTTGTCTTCCAGGTCTCACGTAGACTCTGCCATTGCTCTTCGACTGTTTCCTCTGGCAGCTGGGAAAGCACACTGAAGTTGTTCCTCAGTAAGAGCCTGAATTCTTCTATTTTTTCTCTTTCCTTCAGGCTTTGCACATTGAACTTGTGTGATGGTCTTCCTGCCCGGTCGATGTAGGCTTTGAGCTTGGTCTTGAGGATGGCAACAACAAGATGATGGTCTGATGCTGCATCTGCTCCACGCTTCACCCTGACATCATGCAGGCTCCTTCTCCACTTTCGCCCGATGGTGATGTGGTCAATTTGGTTTTCTGTCTTGCCATGGGGGGAAGTCCATGTGGTCTTGTGGACTTTCTTGTGAGGAAAGATGGTGCCTCCAATTACCAGGTCGTTAAACATGCAAAATTCTGTTAAAAGTTCTCCATTTTCATTTTCTTCTTCAGTGCCATGTCTGCCCATGATCAGTTCTCTGTTTGTGTTGTCTGTCCCCACTTTGGCATTCATGTCTCCTATTAGTATTTTTAGGTCCCTCTTTGGTGCTTTGTCCATGATGGTCTGGACTTGTTCGAAGAAGTTTTCTTTATCTTCTAACTCTGCTGTATTTGTTGGAGCGTAGCACTGAAGGATGGTAACCTTTCTGCCTTTTGAGTTGAAACGTGCTGTGAGGATCCATGGTGACAGTGGTTCCCAGGACAGCAGTGCTTGCGTTGCTTCGGGTCTCATCAGCAGCGCTACTCCATGTGTGTGGGGCTGGCCTTCTTCCTGTCCAGAGTAGATGATAGTGTCTCCACTCCCAAGTTTTGTCTGCCTGGTTCCATTCCATCTGGTCTCGCACAGGCCAAGGATCTTTAGGTTGTACCTGTGCATTTCTCTACTCATCTGTGCTGTTTTACCGGTTTCGTACAGGGTTCTGATGTTCCAGGTCCCTATCCTGGTTGTTGACTTGGTTGTTAAAAGAGTCGGGGCACTGGCTTCCCGAAGGCTTTCACCAGCATGCGTCATAGGCTCTACCAGAGAGGACTCTTCCCCAACCATGTCGCTCGTAAGAGGTACTGTTACAGTTTCAGTAACAGATTGGTTTTTAAGTGAATGGGTCGTTAGCCCAATGCACAACCCCTAACCTGGAGGACCAGGGTGCATCGTTTAGTCTGGCTCCTCCCCCCCAGACCTGTTGAGCATGGTTGAACCTGCCAGAGGCCGAAGCCCCCGCCCACATAGCTCTGGGGGTCATTGAAGCACGCAAGCCATCCCACCACGACAAGGTGATACACCATCGGGACAGGATGAAAATGGGTAACAGGCAAAAAATTACTGAATTTTGCAAAATTGTCAGACAAGGACTACAAATGTTTTCCTAAATCATTTTTCATATACTTGCATAACCGCATAACTATTTATGTATATAACGTCTGCTCTTATTCATTTCTCTGGTTATGAGCTGTGCCTGTGTAGTTTCTCTAGTCATAAGCTGTCCCTGTGTAGTTTCTATAGCCATAAGCTGTCCCTGTGTAGTTTCTATAGTCATAAGCTGTCCCTGTGTAGTTTCTCTAGTCATCAGCTGTCCCTGTGTAGTTTCTATAGTCATAAGCTGTCCCTGTGTAGTTTCTATAGTCATCAGCTGTCCCTGTGTAGTTTCTATAGTCATAAGCTGTCCCTGTGTAGTTTCTATAGTCATAAGCTGTCCCTGTGTAGTTTCTCTAGTCATCAGCTGTCCCTGTGTACTTTCTATAGTCATAAGCTGTCCATGTGTAGTTTCTATAGTCATCAGCTGTCCCTGTGTAGTTTCTATAGTCATAAGCTGTCCCTGTGTAGTTTCTCTAGTCATAAGCTGTCCCTGTGTAGTTTCTATAGTCATAAGCTGTCCCTGTGTAGTTTCTATAGCCATAAGCTGTTCCTGTGTAGTTTCTCTAGTCATAAGCTGTCCCTGTGTAGTTTCTATAGCCATAAGCTGTCCCTGTGTAGTTTCTATAGTCATAAGCTGTCCCTGTGTAGTTTCTATAGTCATAAGCTGTCCCTGTGTAGTTTCTATAGCCATAAGCTGTCCCTGTGTAGTTTCTATAGCCATAAGCTGTCCCTGTGTAGTTTCTATAGCCATAAGCTGTCCCTGTGTAGTTTCTCTAGTCATCAGCTGTCCCTGTGTAGTTTCTATAGTCATGAGCTGTCCCTGTGTAGTTTCTCTAGTCATGAGCTGTCCCTGTGTAGTTCCTATAGTCATAAGCTGTCCCTGTGTAGTTTCTATAGTCATAAACTGCCCCTGTGTAGTTTCTATAGTCATGAGCTGTCCCTGTGTAGTTTCTATAGCCATAAGCTGTGCCTGTGTAGTTTCTATAGCCATAAGCTGTCCCTGTGTAGTTTCTATAGTCATAAGCTGTTCCTGTGTAGTTTCTAGAGTCATCAGCTGTCCATGTGTAGTTCCTATAGCCATAAGCTGTCCCTGTGTAGTTTCTATAGTCATAAGCTGTCCCTGTGTAGTTTCTATAGTCATCAGCTGTCCATGTGTAGTTTCTATAGTCATCAGCTGTCCCTGTGTAGTTTCTATAGTCATGAGCTGTCCCTGTGTAGTTTCTATAGTCATGAGCTGTCCCTGTGTAGTTTCTATAGTCATCAGCTGTGCCTGTGTAGTTTCTCTAGTCATCAGCTGTCCCTGTGTAGTTTCTATAGTCAAAAGCTGTCCCTGTGTAGTTTCTATAGTCAAAAGCTGTCCCTGTGTAGTTTCTATAGTCATAAGCTGTCCCTGTGTAGTTTCTCTAGTCATAAGCTGTCCCTGTGTAGTTTCCTCCATTTTAGTCATCAGCTGTCCCTGTGTAGTTTCATACTAAAATGTGATTTAGCCCTTCTTTTGTCTGACTTCTACACATGGTGTGTGTGTGTGTAGTTGTGTGTGGTGTGTGTGTGTGTGTGTGTTTGTGTGTGTGTGTGTGTGTGGTGTGTGTGTGTGTGTGTGAGAGAGAGAGAGAGAGAGAAGAGAAGAGAGAGAGAGAGAGAGAGAGAGAGAGAGAAATTAATACCCACTGTTATTTAACATTTTTGTTTTTGAATGATTGTATTATTATTTATTTCATTTTGCTGTATGATTGTATTATTATTGTTTCATTTTTTGTTCTTGAATGATTGTATTACTTTTTTGGCCTAATTTTTTCCTTGGTTAGCCTGATCCATGATGGCAATGTCTTATCCAGTTATTGGCTCACCTTTCCCATTATATGTAGCCCAACTTCTGTGGTTCTCCTTCTATATCACTTCAGATAACTGTATACTTCTTGGAGGTATATTATGAGTAATTTCCAACCTATGTAGGGTGCATCAACCCTTACAGTGTATATATAACCATGTCTAATTCATTGTGATTACTACTGTCTTTTATACATTTGTAATAATAATAATAATAATAATAATAATAAAAAATAATAATAAATGGAATTTATATACCGCTGTATCTTGCACAGACAAATCAAATCAAATCAAAGTGTCTTCCTCTTCCTCTTGATACCTGTCATCAATATGCTGATTATGTCTACGTTTTCCTTTTGCTTCTCTATAGCTCAAAAGATTTAATGAAAACAAACTAAAGGATGTCAAACTGACTTCTCTGTCATGCAGAAGGGATACAACTCTATGTAGCTCTGTATTTTCTAGTGGAGAGCAGTTATCTTTCGTAGATTGCTGAGAGTGTTACAACCTCACATTGCTTGGCATCAGTGAGACCCATTGGACACAGTCAGGACAAAGGAGACTGCTCACTGGAGAGATGCTGCTTTATTCTGGCCATGAAGAAGACAACGCTCCACACACAGAAGGCGTAGCGCTCATGTTGTCAAGACCTGCGCAGCAAGCCCTGATAGGATGGGAAGCACACGGATCAAGAATCATTGCGGCATCCTTCAGGACTAAAAGAAGAAGATCAGAATGAACATCATCCAGTGTATATGTGCCAACTAATGACGGAGATGAAGAAGCCAAAGATCAATTCTACGACAGACTGCAGAACGTCATTGCCAAATACCCAGAAAAAGATATAAACATCCTCATGGGTGATTTCAATGCTAAGATCGGACAAGACAACACGGGATGCGAGGAAGTGATGGGAAGACACGGATTAGGAGAGATGAATGAGAATGGTGAGAGATTTGCAGACTTCTGTGCTATCAACAATCTGGTAATCGGTGGCAGCATTTTCCCCCACAGAAGAGTACATAAGGCCACCTGGGTATCACCAAATCATGTGACTGAGAACCAGATCGACCATATCTGCATGGCCAAGAAATTCAGAGATCACTACAGGATGTAAGGTGAAAAGAGGAGCAGAACGTTGCATCTGACCACTAACCTTTTGGTAGCCAGGCTGAAGCTAAAGCTGAAGAGGAACTGGATGAAAGTAACAACAAAGAGGCAGAAGTACAACACCAGCCTGCTGAAAGACTCAAAGGTAAATGAAGAATTTAAGCTGTCCCTCACCAACAAGTACCAAGTACTACAAGAACTGCTTGAAGAAGAGACTGACATCGAGAGCCATGGAAGAAAGTGAAAGAGACACTGACATCAACTTGTCAGGAAGTAGTGGGCCCCAAGAGACACCAACAGAAGGAATGGATATCGGCAGTCACAATGGGCAAGATTGAAAAGAGAAAGCAGAAGAAAGCAGCAGTAAACAACAGCCGGACAAGACAGCAAAGGCCAAGGCACAAGCAGACTTCACAGAAGCCAACAGAGAAGTCAAGAGAGCGCAAGAACAGACAAGCGCAAGTACATCGACAGCCTGGCAGAGGAAGCCGAGGAAGCAGCAGCCAGTAACAACATGAAGCTGCTGTATGACACCACTAAGAAACTCTCAGGGAAGTACAGCAGGCCTGAGCGACCAGTCAAAGACAAGAAAGGAAACACCATCCTGGAACAGAGGGGCAACTGAACAGATGGGCAGAGCACTTTGAGGAACTCCTGAACAGACCCGTCCCTTCAAAATCCCCCGGACATCGACCCTGCTGATAGAGACCTAGACATCAACTGTGAGCAACCAACCAGGGAGGAGATCAGGAAAGCCATCAAAATGCTGAGAAATGGCAAGGCAGCAGGACCGGACAACATCCCAGCAGAAGCACTCAAGGCAGACCTGGAGACCACGGTAGAGATGCTGTACCCTCTCTTTGGGAAGATTTGGGAAGAGGAGGAAGTACCATTAGACTGGAAGGAGGGCTACCTCATCAAGCTACCCAAGAAAGGAGACCTCAGTAACTGTGCCAACTATAGAGGGATAATGCTTCTGTCGGTGCCAGGAAAAGTCTTTAACAGGATCCTCCTCGAGAGAATGAAAAATGCAGTCGACCCTCTCCTCTGAGACCAGCAGGCCGGCTTCCGCCAGAACAGATCATGCATAGATCAGATTGCCACCTTGCGCATCATCGTTGAGCAATCTTTAGAGTGGAACTCATCTTTATACATCAACTTTGTTGATTATGAGAAAGCCTTTGACAGTGTGGACCGCAACACCCTCTGGAAATTGTTTCGCCACCATGGAGTGCCAACCAAACTGGTCAACTTGATCAAAAGCTCCTATGAAAGAATGACCTCCCGGGTGGTCCATGGAGGACAACTCACAAACAGCTTTGAGGTGAAAGACCGAGTCAGACAAGGCTGTCTCCTGTCACCTTTCCTCTTCCTCCTGGCGATCGATTGGACCATGAAGACTTCAACGGCATACAGAAGAAATGGAATCCAGTGGATGATCTCGACTTTGCAGACGACCTGGCCCTGCTTTCTCACAGCCGCCAACAGATGCAGGACAAGACTACAGAACTAGCAGCCACCTCATTACAAGTTGGTCTCAAGATCCATGAAGGCAAAACCAAGATTCTCAAGATCAACGCAGTGAGTGAGGACCCAGTCACACTAAATGGGAAGGAGCTGGAAGAAGTGGAGACATTCACGTACCTGGGTAGCATCATTAACATGCAGGGCGGCACAGACGCAGACGTCAGAGCAAGAATTGGCAAGGCGAGGACAGCGTACTTGCAGCTGAAGAACATCTGGAGCTCCAAGGTTGTGTCGACCCGCACAAAGATCAGGCTGTTCAACTCCAACGTCAAGTCAGTCCTACTATATGGAGCGGAGACATGGAGGACAACAAAGACCACCATCAAGAAAGTGCAGACCTTCATCAACAGCTGCCTGAGACGAATCCTCCAGATCCACTGGCCCGACACCATCAGCAACGCAGACCTGTGGCAACGTACCAACCAGCTGCCAGCCGAGAATGAAATCCGGCGCAGGAGATGGGGATGGATCGGGCAACACCCTGAGAAAGCCAGCCAGCAACATCACAAGGCAGGCACTATCATGGAACCCCCAGGGAAAACGAAAAAGAGGAAGGCCAAGAAACACCTGGCGACGCGACCTTGAGGCAGAAACCAGAAAGATGGGATATACCTGGAGACAGCTGGAGAGAATAGCCCAGGACAGAGGACTCTGGCGGACTGTTGTCGGCGGCCTATGCTCCAGGGGGAGTAATGGGCCTAAGTAAGTAAGTAAACTAAAGGATGTCAAACCGACTTCTCTGTCATGCAGAAGGGATACAACTCTATGTAGCTCTGTATTTTCTAGTGGAGAGCAGTTATCTTTCGTAGATTGCTGAGAGTGTTACAATAATTTATTCTGAATTATTGTATTATTCTTAATGTTCTGCTTTTGTTTTTATTTTTCGTATAGCCTGTATTCATAATATTGATGTCTAGCTCAGTTATTGGTCTATTTCTCCTATCATTTATGTAACTTTTGTTACTATTCTCTCTTTTTATCACTTCAGATACCTGTACACTTCCTGAAAAGTACCTGTGTAATTTCCCCATCTATATAGGGTGCATCAACCCTAACAATGTATAACAATGTCTACTTCGTTTTTATTATTAACGTCTTTTGTTTATGTATGCTTGCTCTTCTTCTTGATACCCGTGATTTATTAACTGATATGTATGCTTTTTGTTTCTCTATAGCTCAAAAGAGTTAATGGCAATAAACTATTGTGAATTGTGAAAAAAATCTTTGACAACCTTTGAGACAAGCACTAGGCCCTATCATTGCCTCTTAATCAAGAAGACAGAGTTAACCTGGTGATGAAGTTCCAATAGGATCAGACTCTAGCTGACACTGTTTGCGACTATTTTCACCAACATGTTTCATACGACTGCCATATGGAACTGTACAAAGTTGTTTTGCCATCATAATAA
>JAQIHA010001162.1:0-12060 GCA_028751875.1 Rapana venosa
CCCCCCTCAACATTTTCCATCTAAAAACTTACCCCCCCCCCCCACCCCCACCCACCCCCCAAAAAAAAAACAATTAACAGAACAAAACAAAGAAAAACAAAGAGGGGGATCAAACTGTTCCATTTTTCTCAAACAACAAAAACAATGCTTTCAAAGCATAAAGCCAAAGGGGGCTTTTTGGTCAATAGAAGAAAAACGCAAACAGTTGTTAAAAACGGGGTCAAGCCACAGACATCAAAGCAGGCAGTTCCTGAGTCTTCTCTCTGGGATTTTACACTATACCCCACCCCACCCGACCTCCACTCCCACTCCCGCTTCCATCAACCGGGAAGAAAGATGGTGACAGGGTACATTTTAATCCTTCTGAAACTATAGGGCCATGATTTTAAATAAAGCTGCAGATTGACTGTACAATTTTAGGGGGGGGGGGGGGTGTGGAGGGGGGGGGTTTTTATCTTTGGGCTAAAGATTTATGTCTTGGTTTTTTTTTCGGGGGTTTGTTTTCTTTTTTTTGTTTTGCTGTATGTTAGTTTTTTTTGCTGTTGTATTTTGGGGGGGTTTTTGGAAAGGGGGGTTGTTTTTTTTGGGGTGTTGCGTTTTGTTTTTGTTTATTTTTTTTGTTATTTCTACGGGGAGGGGTGGGGTTGTTGCTATTTTTTAAAAAACTTGTTACTTGTCAATGTTCCATATGAAAAAGAAAGGGAGAAACCAATATTCTTCTATCCTAACAAGGTATAATACAGAGCACCCCGATAATACATTTTTCGGGAAAAACACGACAAATCCCCCCCCCCCGGGAATACAGCGAGTCTTACATTAAAAAGATTTCAAATTTGAAAAAAACAGAGGGGAACGGGGACAGCCGGGGTCACACTCGCTTTCCCCCCACAAAAAGTTAAGCAGCATCGAGCGAGGTTACCAAGTAGATAGGTGACTTTTTTCGTCCGGGCTTCAGTACAGTCCCCCGCTCTACTTCTATCTATCATCTATCTTCATCACTGCCCCTATTCTACAACCGGGGGCCCCCTCAAAGACTAAAACAACCAGCCCCCTCCATTCCCCTCTTTTTTCCTTTCTCATTCCCCCAGTTCACCCAGCTGTAAATGGGCCCCTCCCTTTTTAGGCAGGAAGGAAAAAGCAGCGGGGGAGAGGAAAAGGGCCCGCCCTCAGTAGCGCCCCCTGGAGAAGCGAGGTCTCCGCCTCGCTCGCCTAAGCCACATGGGTTATGAAACACCTTTACCTTTTGACCAAAAAAGGACAATGCTAAGCCAGGGGGTAAGACTGTTTGACTTAAATCCCGGGAATCCATAAATTTGGGGGTTCCAGCTGGGAGGGGTGTCGGGTGAATGAAGGTTAGGGAACGGTTTGACAATTCTCTAGTCAACTTCAAGGGCAGACCTCCCAGTCCAATTTCTTTTTTTTAGATACACTGCAAAGACAAATATGCATTTTTTAAAGATCCGTAAGCATGGAGCTTTTTGAGGGGTTAGGAAACGCAAACATACCCAGTGGCAGCCATTTAATGAAAAAGACTGCCGAAGGCAGAATAGCCGCTGAGGCCCAGGCAAAAACCGCGAAATGAAAGCCCAGGGGAAAAACCCGGGACTACACCCCCACCCGGGGAGGAAGAAAAGAAGAAGAAAAGAAGAAAAGAAGAAAAAAAAAAGAAAGAAAAGAAAAAGAAGAAAGAAGAAGAAGAAAAAAGAAGAAGAAGAAGAAAGAAAAAAAGAAGAATTAAGAAAAGAATTCGAAGAAATTGCGAAGAAGAAGAAGAATTTGCGAAGAATTGCGAAAAGAAGAAGAAATAGAAGAAGAAGAAGAAAAGAAGAAGAAGAAGAAGAAGAAGAAGAAAATGATAATGAATGATTTTATGATGATGATGATGGATGATGATGATGATGATGATGATATGATGATGATGATGAAGAAAAGAAAGAAAAAAAGAAGAAAAGAAGAAAAAAGAGAAGGAGAAAGGGAAAAAAAGAAAAAAGAAGAAGAAGAAAAAAAGAAGAAGAAAAAGAAAAGAAAAGAAGATGATGATGATATGAGATGAGATTATGATGATAGATGAAGAAGAAAAAAAAGAAGAAAAAAGAAGAAAAAAAGAAGAAAAAGAAAAAAGAAGAAGAAAAAAAAAGAAGAAGAAGAAAAAGAAGAAGAAGAAGAAAAGAAGAAAAAAAAGAAGAAGAAGAAGAAAAAAAAGAAGAAGAAGAAGGAGAAGAAGAAGAAGAAGAAGAAGAAGAAAAAAAGAAAAAGAAAAGAAGAAGAAAAGAAAAGAAGAAGAAGAAAAGAAAAAAAAAAGAAGTAAGAAGAAGATGAGATGATGAGTGAAGATGAAGAAGAAGAAGAAAAGAAGAAGAAAGAAAAGAAAAGAAGAAAAGAAGAAGATGATGAAAAGAGATGATAAAGATGATATATGATGATGATATGATGAGATGATGATGATGATATGATGTGAGATGATGAAGAAGAGATGAAGAGAAGAAAATTTCGAAGAATTGCGAAGAAGAAGAAGAAAAGAAGAAGAAAAAAAGAAGAAGAAGAAGAAAAAAGAAGAAGATGATGATGTGATGATGATGAGAGATGAGATGATGATGTGAGAAAAAGAAGAAAAGAAAAGAAGAAGAAAAAAGAAGAAGAAGAAAAAGAAGAAAAGAAAAGAAAAAGAAAAGAAGAAAAAATAAAAAAGAAGAACAAGAAAACAAGAAGAAGAAGAACAAGAAAAAAAGAACAAGAAGAAGAAGAAGTGATGATGATGATATGGGGATGATAAATGATGATGAGAAGATAAAAAAATGATGATGAAGATGATAAAGAAGATGATAAGAAAAAAGAAAAAGAAGAAAAGAAAAAAAGGGAAAGAAAAAAGAAGAAGAAGAAGAAAAAAGGAAGAAGAAGAAGAAGAAAAAGGGAAGAAGCAGGAGGGGAGAAGGAGAAAGACAGTTTCTTTTTTTTTTAAACACAAAATTTCACTTTGAAAAACAAAGCAAGAAGAAAAAAAACAACAACCACCTCATGATTTTTACATTTGGGTGCGTTTTAAACCTTTTAAAAAAAGGAAATAAATTGATTACTTTTCCGTTTTTTTAAAAATTTTGGGATATTGCCCTTAGATTATTTTAACTGCAAGGTGGGAAAAGGAATGGGGAAAATTTCCCCCCCTGGGGGGATGGCGGGTTTTTAAAAAAACATAATTAACCCACCTCCACTAAAAATTTCCCTTTCTTTTCTACCCTTTGTCTTTTTTCTGCTTTGTTTTTTTTTTCTTCCTCTCCCCCCTTTCCCTTTTTTTTTTTTCCCTGCCGTTTTTAGCCCATTACCTTTCCGCCCTTTTTCACAAAAAAATTTAAAAAGAAAAACAATTCCCCCCAGGCTAAAGGTGGAAATCGCGGGCTTGATTTTGTCAGGGTTTAAAAGGCAAGCGAACCCCCTTTTTAAATCATGTACAAACAACATGTCTGAGCGTTCAACAAACAAAGGGGATGCAGAAACATGACGATAGGACAGATTTGGGGTCAAGGGTCCTCTTTTTTCTCATTCTTAAAAGTTTTAAACCTGAAAAGGCAGTTTGATCTTCTAGGATTTTCCCCCAAATGTACCAAGGGGAAAACAACGAAAAAACGTAATAAATTTTTAAAACTTTTTTTCATTTCGGTACTTATTTTTCCCGGTTCAAAAAAAAACAAATCAAAAAACAACAGCAAAAACCCCAAAAAAAGAAAAAAGAACCAGAAAGAAAAAAAACACGAAATTTCTTAAATCTCAAAAAAAACGTGTTTAGTTTTTCGTTGGGGGGCTAAAGCAAGCAAGCAATCAAAACCCAAAAAAAAACCCATTTTAACGATAATTTTTTTGCCTTTTGGAAAAAAACCCAAATTGAAAATTTAAAGGGAGAGGAAGCAAGAAATGCTGACACCCTTCTTGGAAACAAGTTTTAAAAGGGGACCCTTAACTCACAAAGGGGTAAAAAAAGATGCTTCCCCGGAAAAAAATTTGCAATAAAAAATAAAAATAAAAACCCGACAAAAAATCACAAAAATTTGAGTTTCTTGTTCTGTATAAAACGTTTTTTTTCTTTTTTTAAAAATAAAATTGTTAAAAAGCTTAAAAAACCTGTGATTTTTTTAAATTTTTAAAAATCTTTTCTTTTCGCCCCCTTTTCCCCTTTTTTATTCTTTATTTCGCGAATTTTTAATGGAATACAAAATAAAGGGGGGTTTTTTTTACATCAGCCCTCAGTGTGCATGGGGTTTTTTGTCAATGTTGTTTATCTATTCCCACGGGCACACAATAACTTACCCTTCCAAAAAAGCAGAACGGGTTTTTAAACGGTGTAAGATGTTTGGGTGTGCGTTCGCACACGGGACCCCGGTTTAAAAAAAAATTATAAGCTATCCGAGGGTTTTTTGGGGAGGAAATTTCCGCCTGATTGAACTACAGAGGAGGGGGAGGGGGGGGGGGTTCGGGGGAGGGATCCCCTAAAAACCGGGATTCGAACCGGTTTCAACAGGCGCAAGCCCCAATGTGCAACGTCTAACCACCAGATGGGTTTTTAAATTTGGTTTTTAAAATGTTGTTGCTGCGGGCGGGGCGTTGTTTTCTTTGGCGGTGGGATGACGACGACGACAAATGACGAGGGACGACAAAGGGAAAAAGAAAAACTTTGGGTTTTGTTTTTTGCAAATGGTGCTACTTTTTCAGGGGATTTTATTTTAAACGGATTTTTATTCAAAAGGGGGTCACATAGTAAAAAACGTTTTTGTTTGAAAATTATTTTTTGGGTTTAATTTTTTATTCTTTTATCCCAGGTTTTTTGGAATAAGCACTTTTGTGTTTTTTTTACATAAAGTCCCCCGGGTGCAGGGCTTTTTTTGGCCCCTTTTGTCATCTGTTTCCCAAACCGCACACAATGGCCTCCTTTTAAAAAAGCGGAACAGGATTTAACGAGTGCCCCAAGAATGTTTTTGGGGTTCTTTTCGCCCCCGGGGGGCCTGGGTTTTATACCCTCATCCGAAGGACTAACCCTGTTTAAATACAATCCTGGTGGGCTTTTTGCTGAGGGTTGTTAAAGCTTTTTGCCCTTTAAAACTGTTTTTTGGAGTTTTTTAATATTTTGTAGTGAATTTTGGTTTCAGGGGCCCACTATCATTATTTAATACACTGTCTTTTTTCCTGTCTTCTGTCTGCCCTCTGTCTCTGTCTCTTTTCTCTTCCTCCCCCCCTCTGTCCCCGGGCATGAAAAAAAATATTCATTTTGTGTGTGCCCTTTTCTATGACCTGCCCTAAAAACCCTTCTCTCTTTCTTTGGCGCGTGCAGTGGGTGTTGTGGTGTTGGTGGTGTGTGCTTCCCCAAACAACGCGCGCGCGTGTGGCATGGGTGTGTATTTCTATATGTTGCCTGTTCACATTCATATTTCCGCACATCAAAAATTTTTGGTCCGCATGATTTTTTTTTCCCCACACACGCGCCCCTGCGGCCCCGGCACGCACCGCCCCCATGCCACGCATAAAAGCACCCCAAATAAATTGGCTGGCTGATAGATATGAAAGTGAATGTTTGAAAGAAATAGGATAGAAGAAAAGAAAAAAGGGCGGGAAAAAAGGGAAAAGGAAAGGGAAAGACAAAAAGAAAGAAAAAAAAAGAAAGAAAGAAAAAAGGGAAAGAAAAAAAAGGGAAAGGGAAAGGGGAAAAGGGAAGGGAAAAAAAAGAAAGACAGACAGACAGACAAAACAGACAATAGAAAAAAAGGGAAAGAAGGAAAAAAGAAAAAAAAGGAAAAAAGGGATGAAAGACAAAAAGAAAAAAAAAAGAAAGAAAGAAAAAAAGACAGAAAGAAGAAAGAACGAAAGAAAAAAAAGAAAGAAAAAAGAAAGAAAAGAAAGAAAGGGAAAAAAAAAAAAAGAAAGAAAGACAACAGCCCAGACAGACAGAAAGACAGAAAAAAAGGACAGAAACAAACAAAAAGCAAAAAAGGGAAAGAAAGACAAAAAACAAAGCAGAAAGAAATAAAAGAAAAAAGAAGGAAAAGGAAAGGAAGGAAAAAAGAAACAAAGGGAAAGGGAAAGGAAGGGAAAGGAAGGAGATTACACATGGGTTTTACATACTGTCCTTCCCACTCAAAGGATTTTGGCCCCCAAGCGCTCCCGGGTTTTCACTCCGAAACTCCCCTTTTTCATAATTTAAAAACCCTTTCCCCCCCCCCAAAAAAACAAAACAAAAAACCCCCCCCAAAAACGGAAAAAAAGGGAAAAAAGAAAAAAAAAAAGAGAGAAAAGGGGGGGGGGGGGGGAAGGGGGGGGGTTTGGGGGGGGGGGGGGGGGGGGGGGGGGGGGGGGGGGGGGAAAGGGGGGGGGGAAGGGGGGGGGAAAAAAAAGGAAGGGGGGAAAAGGGGGGGGGGAGAGGGGGGGGGAGGGGGAAAAAAAGGGGGGGAAAAGAGGGGGGGTTAAAAAAAAAGGGGTTTTAAAAAAAAGGGGGTTTTGGGGGCCCCCAAAAAGACCAAAAAGGGGGGCCCCCCCCTAAAAACCCTTTTTTTTTTTCCCCCTTTCCCCCTTATTCTCCCTTTTTTTTTTCCCTTTTTTTTTTTTTTCCTTTTTTTTTCCCCCCCCCCCTTTTTTTTTTTAAAAAAAAACCCCCCCCCCCCCCAAAAACCCCCCCCCCCGGGGAAAAAAAAAACCCCCCCCCCCCCCCCCCCCCCCGGGGGGGGGTTTTTTTTTTTTTTTTCCCCCCCCCGGTTTTCCCTTTTCCCCCTTTAAAAAACAAAAAAAAAGGGGGGGGGGGGGGGGGGGGGGGGGAAAAAAAAGGGGGAAAGGGGGGGCCCAAAAAAAAAAAAGCCCAAAAACCGGGGGGAAAAAAGGGGGGGGGGGTTTTTTTTGGGGGGGGGGGGGGTTTTTTGGTTTAAAAAAAAGGGGGGTTTCCCTTTTTTTTTTTTTCCCAAAAAAATTTTTTCCCCAAAAAAACCCAAAGGGGGGGGGGGGGGGGGTTTTTGGGGGGGGGGGGGGGGGGTTTTTTTTTGGGGGAAAAAAAAGGGGGGGGGGTTTTTTTTTTTTTGGGGGAAAAAGGGGGGGGGGGGGGGGGGGGGGGGGGGGGGGGGGGTTTTTTTTTTTTTTTGGGTTTTTGGGGGGGGGGGTTTTTTTGGGGGGGGGGGGGGGGGGGGTTTAAGGGGGGGGGGGGTGGGGGGGGGGAAAAAAAGGGGGGGGGGGGGGGTTTTGGGGGGGGGGTTTTTTTTTTTAAAAAATTTTTGGGGGGGGGGGGGGGGAAAAGGGGGGGGGGGGGGGGGGGGTTGGGGGGGGGGGGAAAAAGGGGGGGGGGGGGGGGGGGTTTGGGGGGGGGGGGGGGGGGGGGGGGGGGGGGGGGGGGGGGGGGGGGGGGGGGGGGGTTTTTTGGGGGGGGGGTTTTTTGGGGGGGGGGGGGGGGGGGGGGGGGGGGGGAATTTTTTTGGGGGGGGGGGGGTTTTGGGGGGGGGGGGGAAAAAGGGGGGGGGGGGGGGGGGGGGGGGGAAGGGGGGGGGGGGGGGGGGGGGGGGGGGAGGGTTGGGGGGGGGGGGGAAAAAATTTCGGGGGGGGGGGGGGATTTTTGGGGGAAAAAAAAGGGGGGGGGGAAAAAGGGAAGGGGGTTTTTAAAAAAAATTTTCCCCCCCCGGGGCCCCCGGGGAAAAAAGGGGGGGGGTTTTTTTTTTTGGGGGGGGCCCCTTTTTTTTTGGGGGGGGGGGGGGGGTTTTCCTTTTAAAAAAAGGAAACCCGGGGGAAAAAAAAAACCCCCCAATTTTTTTAAAAAAAAATTTTTTTTTCCCCCCCTTTTTAAAAAATTTTTTTTAACCCCAAAAAAAAAAAAATTAAAAAATTAAAAGGGGGAAAAAAAAAAAAAAAAAAAAAAAAAAAAAAAGGGAAACCCTTTTTAAAAAAAAAAAAAAAAAAACCAAAAAAAAAAAAAAAAAAAAACCAAATTTTTTTTAAAAAAAACCCCTTTGGGTTTTTTTAAAAAAACCCAAAACCCCCCCAAAGTTTGGCCCCCCCCCCCCAAACCCCCCAAAAAAATTAAAAGGGGGGAAAAAAAAAATTCCCAAAAAAAGTTTAAAAAATTTTTTGGGTTTTTTTAAAACCCCCCCCTTTTTCCCCCGAAAAAACCCCCCCCCGGGAAAAAAAAAAAATTTAAACCCCCCAAAAAAAACAATTTTTTTTTTTTTTTTCCCAAAAAAAACCCCCCCAAAAAAAAAAAAAAAAAAAAAACAAAAACCCGGGGAAAAAAAAAAGGGGGGAAAAAAAAAAAGGGGAAAAAAAACCACGGGAAAAAAATTTTTGGTTTTTCCAAAAAAAAAAAAAAAGGGGAAAAGGGGGGGGGGGGGGGGTTTTTTTGGGGGGGAAAACCCCCAAACCCCCAAAGGAAAAAGGGAAAAAAAAAAAGGTTTTTTTTCCCCCCCTTCCCAAAAAAAAAAATTTTAAAAAAAATAAATTTTAAAAAAAAAGGGTTTTGGGGGGGAAAAAAAGGGGAAAAAAGGGGGGGAAAAATTTTTTTGGGGGGGGGAAAAAAAAAAAAAAAAAAATTTTTTTTTTTTCCAAAAAAAAAGGTTTTTTTGAAAAAACCCCAAAAATTTTTTAAAAAACCCCCAAAAAATTTTTTTTCCCCAAAAAAAAAACCCCCCCAAAAAAAACAAAAAAAAACCCAAAAAACCCCCCCCAAAAAAAAAAACGAAACCCCCAAAAAAACCCCCAAAAACCCCCCCCAAAAAAAAAAAAAATTTTGGGGCCCCCCCCAACCCCCCAAAAACCCCCCCCTTTAAAAAAACCCCCCCCCCCCAGGAAAAAAAAAACCCCCCCCAAAAAAAACCCGGGCCCCCCAAAAAAGGGTAAAAAAAAATTTCCCCCCTTTTCCCCCCAAAAAAAAAAAAAAGGAAAAAACCCCCTTTTCCTTTTTTTTAAAAAAAAAAATAAAAACCCCAAAAAAAAAAAAACCCCCCCCCCAAAAAAAAACCCCCAAAAAAAAAAAAGAAAAAAAAAAAAAAAATTTTTTAAAAAAAAAAACCCCAAAAAAAAACAAAAAAAAACCCAAAAAAAAGGAAAAAACCCCCCCCAAAACCCCCCCCCCCTTTTTTTTTTTAAAAAAAACCCCCCCCAAAAAAAAAAAACCAAAAAAAAAATTTCCCCCCAAAAAAAAAAAAAAAAAAAAAAAAAAAACCCCCCAAAAAAAAAAAAAAAAAAAAAAACAAATAAAAAAAAACCCAAAAAAAAACCCCCCCCCCCCCCCCTTTCCCCTAAAAAAATTTTTTCCCCCTTTTTTTTTGGGGGGGGAAAAAAAAAGGCCCCCAAAAAAAAAAAAAAACCCCCCCTTTTTTTTTTTAAAACCCCCCCCCAAAAAACCCCCCCCCCCTTTTTTTTCCCCCCAAAAAAAAAACCCCCAACCCCCTTTTTTTTTAAAACCCCTTTTGGAAAAAAAAACTTTTTTTTCCCAATTTTTTTAAAAAATTTTCCCCCAAAAAAAAAAAAAAAACCTTTGGGGGCCCCCCGGGGGGGAAAAAAACAAAAATTCCAAAAAGGAAAAACCCCCAAAAAGGGGAAAATTTAAAAATTTTTCCAAAAAATTTTGGGTTTTAAAAAAGGGGGGGGGGTTTTCCCCCCCAAAAAAAAAAAAAAAATTTTTAAAAAAAAAAATTTTTTTTTTTTTTTTTTTTGGGGGGGGGGAAGGGGTTGTAATTTAAAAATTTTTTTGCCCTTTTTTTTTTTTTTTTTTCCCCCCCCCCCCCCCCCCCCCCCCCCCCTTTTTTTTTTTTTTTTTTTTTTTGTTTTTCCTTTTTTTTTTTTAAAAAACCTTTTTTTTTTAATTTTTTGGTTTTGGGGGGGAAAAAGGGGGGTTTTTTTTTTTTTTTTTTTTTTTTTTTTTTAAAAAAAAAAAAAAAAAATTTTTTAAAAAAAATTTAAAAAATTTTTTTAAAAGAAAATTTTTTTGGCCCCCCCCTTTTTTTTTTTTTAAAAAAGGGAAAAAGGGGGGGGGGGGGAAAAAAAAAATTAAAACCCCCAAAAATTTTTTCCAAAAGGTTTTTCGGGGGAAAAAAATTTTCCCCCAAACCCCCCAAAAAAACCCCCCCCCCCCTTTTTTTTAAATTTTTTTTTTTTTTTTTTGTCTTTTTGGGAAATTTTTCCTTTTTTTTTTTCCCCGGAAAAAAAAACCCCCCCTTTTTTTTCCCCCAAAAAACCCCCCCGGGTTTTTAAAAAAAGAAAAGGGGGCACTTTTTTCCCAAAAAGGGGGGAAATTTGGGGTTTTGGGGGGGGGGATGTAGAGGGTTGTATAAAGTGAAGATCAAACTAAAAGTCTGCAGCCAAGTTCTGTTGCTGAGTTTCTGCTCCACACAGCCCCCCCCCCCCCCCCCCCCCCCCCCCCTCCCCCCCCCCCTTTTTTTTCTTTTTTTTGTTGTTGTAATGCGTTTTGTTTTGTCTTAATTTATTTTTTTACGTTTAGTTCCTTGGTGGTTGTTTTTTGTAATTAGTGGTGGTTTGTTGGAGGTTGGGAGGGGGTATGTTTTGTTGGTTTGTTTAGTTTTTTGTTTGTTTCGTTTGTTTTCTTTTGCTTGGTTAGGAGGGGGTGGGTTTAAGTACAAACATAAGAAAACATGTAGTCAAAAACACATACAGTTTCTGAACATTTTTGCTGTAAAAGGATTCTGTGATGCTTGCTACATCACATTTACATAGCTATTGAAAATTGAAAGACGGAAGATTGCTGGAAAAAAGGATGATGAAACAGGCACTGATTCTTAACCAACACATGACACACTGTGCCAGTTAAACCTCGTGCTTATATTACTGGTGTGTGTGAATGATCATAGTTTGCGATTATGCATGAGGGAGTGTGCGAACTGAGTGTACAAGAGTGCGTGCATACCAAGATATTATGAGAGTGTACGAGTGTCTGCAAATGTTTGTGGGCATTTGTTGAGAAACATAAAAACATACTGGACAAATACAGAGCAGGATTCGCCAGCTGTTGTTAACAAACCTAAGTCCAGATCCATAAGATCTTGTTGACAAACATGGAATAAAGTTCACTACATATTGTTGGCAAACATTGAACCAGGTTCAGTAACTGCGGTTGACAAACATTGAACCAGGTTAGAAAAACTGCGGTTGACAAACATTGAACCAGGTTTGCTACTTATTGTTGGCAAACATTGAACCAGGTTCAGAAACTGCGGTTGACAAACATTGAACCAGGTTCACTACTTATTGTTGGCAAACATTGAACCAGGTTCACTACTTATTGTTGGCAAACATTGAACCAGGTTCAGTAACTTCGGTTGACAAACATTGAACCAGGTTCACTACATATTGTTGGCAAACATTGAAGCAGGTTCACTACATATTCTTGGCAAACATTGAACCAGGTTCAGTAACTTCGGTTGACAAACATTGAACCAGGTTCAGTAACTGCGGTTGACAAACATTGAACCAGGTTCAGTAACTGCGGTTGACAAACATTGAACCAGGTTCACTACATATTGTTGGCAAACATTGAACCATGTTTAGCAACTGCGGGTTGAAAAAACATTGAACCAGGGTTCACTAAATATTGTTGGCAAACATTGACCAGGTTCACTACATATTGTTGGCAAACTTTGAACAATGTTAAAACTAAACGATTAAAATTTAACCAGGTTCACGCTTATTTGGAAAACATTGAACCGTTCACTACTATTTTTCAAACAGAACCAGGTTCACTAATACTTTACAAACATTTGAACCAGGTTCACTACTATGTTACAAACATTGAACCAGGTTCACAATATTGTTGGCAAAAAATTGAACCAGGTTCATACAAATATTGATAAAAATTGAACCAGGTTCACTAATATTTTTTGGGCCAAAAACATTTAACCGGTTCACTCATATTTTGACAAAAAATTGAACCAGGTTTACTACAAAATTTTGGCAAACATTGAACCAGGTTTTACTACTTTTTGTTTTCCCCAAACTTTGAAAACCAGGGTTTATATTTGTTGGGAACATTGAACCAGGTTCATACTTTTGTTGGCAAACTTGAACCAGGTTCACTACATATTGTTGAAAAAAAAA
>JAQIHA010001163.1:0-12046 GCA_028751875.1 Rapana venosa
AAAAAAAACCCCCAAAATGAATACTTTCACTTTTTCTTAAACGAAAAAAGCATGTTTTAAGTCATACTCAAACTGGCACGTTCTCAAACCCCCAAATCTAAAACCGGCAGACGTTTGGTTCTCACCCAAAATGGCACGCAGATGGCCCTCCAAGGTCTGCAGCACCACATACTTGATGTGCTCCGAGGTCTTTCCCAGGAACTGCTCACAGGCGTTCTTCAGGATGTCAGGGGCACGCATGATTTTGCACTGGGCCACCCCAGTGACGGTCACCGGCACGCCCTCCGACGTCTCCACGCTCTCGCACACCGGTGTTCAGCGTCATCACTTCCAGGGAGATGCTGGAAACAGTGATGTTTTATATTTTTAAAAGAATAAGATTCAGCACTGCCATGGTGTTTACCCGAATCCAAAACCGTTTTCCACGTACATTAAAAAAAAGAAAAAGGTTGAAAATGATAATTTTAAAACATAAACCCACCCCACAACATACATTAATAAGTAATGATATAACCCTCACTCACTCCAGTCCATCCCCCCTCACCACCCCACTACCATCACAACCCCCTCCACCATTGTCCCCGCCCTTTAGTTTAAACTTAAACCAATGTAAAAAGTCACTTTATTGGTAACTGATCAGCAGGATAAAAACCAATTCACTGACTGAGTAAGGTTGTACTGAAGCAGTCACAATGATTTGTGGAGAGTCAGACCCAAACAAGCCTACATTACAACATTGTAGATTAAAAAAAAAATTTTAAACAATTTTTTTTTATGAATCAACTTTTCCTCCCGAAGCTACTCAGAAAAAACCCAAACTGCTACAAAATGAAATATCTTTAAGAATAAGACAACAATTAATTTAATTCGTAAAAATGTGTGATATCTGTCACAAAGGTAACTGATGACAAATCTTACAACTGGGTGTCTGTCACAAGCCACCATGCCCAGCCCCAGCCACCGATGATGTATTTGCGACCTTGAGCTCCACAGCACCCACCTGAAAAACAGGATGGAATCCACATTACAGCAGACATACAAATGAAAAAAATGGATATACATCTCCCCAAAATTATTTTTTTTAATAATGAAGAAAAGAGGATATATCTGAGTTTTATCTCCCAGAAATTATGAACTTGCACTACAGCCACTCACATTTTTCCTGATTTGATGAAACAGTCTTGGGTAACAGTCACTGAAGCACTGAAACTGAAACAGTGAGAGGTGTCTATTACAATAGCCTGAATAGGGTCTTGAGTGGGAATTAGTCTGATTTGCAGCAAACTCAAACTCTAAAGGTGAGTAAAGCCAAGTTGAGTCATGAGGGCAGAGTTTCAAGTAGCTTTATTATTTCCCTTCCATGGTTTGAAACATGCACCAAAATTGCAGTTGAGGCCAGACATGACAGCTATTTCGGAATGAAAATCATGTTACAATGTGATAGATTTTATGGGTAGACACTGTTAGATATAATATAGTACAGTTCACAAAAATGTATGAAATTAGACCCCTCAAGCACTAATCTAGTTTTGAAATGATTAAAAATGACCAGTAAACAAAAAAACTTTAAAAACGTCAAAACAGTTATACTTTTTCTTGTTAAGTCCTTTACTGGCTTTAGTTGATGTACTGCACACATTTAAAAAAAAAAATATCTGGACAACATTGTATCTGAAAACTTCCAATTTTCAATAATTAACCCCCCCTTCTTTTTTTTAAAATTAAAAATATTGATTTTTAACACACACCTATAACACAAAAACTGTTACTTGACATAGCTCTCTTAATAATAACAACATTGTAATGAGTCAGCAAATTTAATTTTGCGTTCATTCCACAGCTTAGTGATTTAAGTAATTATGACTATTACTGTGGTACTGTATAATGAATTGGCCAAAACATCACCACTTTTTGTTTATATGCCAGCTGTCAGTTATGCACGGAAATAGCCTGTTTAGTGTTTTCTGAAATGTTATACCCTAAAGTCAGAATGCAGCTACCTTAGTTAATGTTGGGTGAACAACTGCATTTATGAACAAAACCTCATCATTGCCGGCATTGGTGAACTTCAGAGCTTTAGCCAAGGAACAAAAACAAACATAAATTTAAAAAAAATGTTATGTTGCATGAACTTATGAAGCAGACACTGACACTGACTGAGCAGTTAAAAAAAGCACCACCAAAGATAAGCAACATTAACAAAACAAAAAAAGATTAAGATAGAATAAAAGTATATGATTGACTGTGGTAATCTCTAGGAATTGTGTTTACAATCAAACACAAGTGGGTTTTTGCATACTTGTAGACTTTGTATGAGTCAGTATGTGTGTGTGTGCTGTGTGTGTGTGTGTGTGTGTGTGTGTGTGTGTGTGTGTGTGTGTGTGTTATGTGTGTGGTGCATGCATGCATGCATGCATGTGTGTGTGTGTGATTATATGATCATGCCTGTTTAGGGGTGGTGGTGAAGTGTTTTCTTTTGATGCCCACCTGCGTGTGTGTGATCTTTATTGAGGGTAGAAGATTAAGTTTACATAACTTTTTTTCATCCTGCCCTCACACACACACACACACACACACACACACACACACAACATCAAGAAAACTGACATAAAAAAGCATTCAAAATACAATGTTGATACATGTTGAAAACAAAAATACATTCATGAGGATTTTTTTTTGGGGGGGGGGGGGGGGGGGGGTGTATTAATAAATCCACTGTCCAGACTAACAAAACATGATAAAAAAAAGACAGTATAAGTACATAAGCTCAAGCGTGTGTGTGTGTGGTGTGTGTGTGTGTGTTGTGTGGTGTGTGCGTGCGTGTGTGTGTGTGTGTGTGTGTGTAAGCTAAAAAAAACCCACAAACAGTAGCTCTGGATCTGGATCTGGATCAATACGTCGCAGTAACCACTTCTGGCTTTACGCGACGGATTGGGGGTTTGCGCTTAACTGCTAGTACTAATGCTGGTTGGTTCTGAACACCTAGTGCTGGTTCTCCCTGGTGAGGGCCCCTTTGAAGGAGCTCAGGGTCTTGGAATTGACGGTCTGGTCGCTGAGGTGGTTCCAGTCTATAACCGTCTGCACGAAGAAGGAGTGCTTGTACTGGTTGCACCTGCTGTCTGGGACTGTGTAGCCTCTGTTGTTGTTGCAGGCTGTCCTTTCAAATATGTTTACTGATTTATAGTCCTTAAAAGTCTTAGTCTTAATTCTACGTTTACCTTGGGGTTTGGGGGGTAAAAAAATTTGATGGCGGCATGGCCGGGACAAGTCCCTCAACCACTTTATACATAAAGGCTAACCTAAGCTGTCGCCTCCGGTCTTGTAATTTCGGCAGATGCAGGTCTTGGAGCATGGTCGTGACACAGCCAGGGTCTCTAGTATGGTAGTCTTGTTTTATGAATCTGGCTGCCCTGTTCTGGATACGTTTCTAACTTATCTATGTCTGTTTGGCAGTGGCTTATCCCATACTGTGGCACCATATTCTAATGTGGATCTAACTAGTGATAGATAGGCTAATTTTACGACATTCTTGTGGGCAGTGTTTGAGGTTTCGCTGTAAAAATCCTAACATTGAGCTTGCTTTTTTGGTAATTTTGTCTATGTGGGTGGTCCATTTCAAGTCGTTGGAGATGTGGATCCCTAGATATGGTGTTGATGCCACTTGCTGGAGGTTTGGTACTATTTAGTGGTAGAGATAGTCTGATTCTTTTTTTATGTTTAAAATATAACACTTGCTGGCGTTAAAACGCATCCCCAATTTTCTGCCCAGGTTTCTAATTTCTTGGGGTTTCTTTCTGAAGGGTGATGTGGTCATCGAAGGTGCCTATTTCTCTATATAAAAGACAGTCATCTGCAAAAAGTCTTACTTGGGATGCGACTGATGTTGGTAGGTCATTAATGTGGCATAGGAAGAGTATGGGGCCTAACACAGTTCCTTGTGGTACTCCTGACTCTACTCTAACTTCTTCTGATGTTTCTCCTTCTAACACTACTCTCATTGTTCTGGTGGTTAGGAAGTTTTTTCACCCAGGTGTGAATTTCTCCTACTATGCCATATTTTTCTAACTTATATAGTAGTTTCCTGTGGGGGACTGTATCAAAGGCCTTGCTAAAGTCTAAGATTGCTACATCTACTTGTTCTCCCTTGTCTAATGATGATAGGAAGTCCTGGGTGGTGGTCAGGAGTTGGGACTCACAGGAGTAGCCAGAGCGGAAGCCGTGGTTTAATTTGTGTTAGAATATTATTCCTTTCTAGGTGTTCCATTAGGTGGCGGCATACTATGTTCTAAAATCTTGCAGCATACTGAAGTAAGTGAAACTGGTCTATAGTTGGATGCTGTGTGTTTGTCCCCTTTTTTTAAAGATACCTGATATATTAGCTTGTCTCCAGTCCGCCGGTTAGAATTCCTGTGTCTAATGATTTTTGGTAGATGGTTGTTAGTGCTGGTGCTAATATGTTGCGCAGGTTCTTTAGTACTATGTTGGGGGATGGCATCTGGTCCGTGTGCTTTGGCTGGGTCGGTGTTTTTAAGCAGTTTTTTCTACTCCATCTACTGTGACGGTGATGCTCTCTATGGGTTGGTGATGTAGATTGTCCATTGGCGGTGGTGGTGTCCTATCCTCTGGAGTGAAAACCTGATTGGAATTGTTTTAATAATATTCTGGCCTTACCTAAGCTATCGCTAACTAGGGTTGCTCCTTCCTTCAGTGGTGCTACTCCTACATTGTCCTGTCTTTTGTTCTTTATATATCGCCAGAAGGGTTTGTTGTTGTTTGCTTGTAGCCCTTGTAGTATTGTCGTGTTGATTGGTGCCATTCCGCTTTGCGTATGTTTCGTTTGCATTCTTTTTGGTAGTGTTTGTAGTTTGTCCCAGTTGTTGTGCTTCTTGGCTTGGTTGTAGAGTCTCTGTTTATTCCTGAGCATGCGTTTTATATCTTTCGTTATCCATGGTGTGCTGTTGTTTCTGGGTCTTCATCTGTGATGGGATGTAGGTGTCTATTTCTTGCATTATTTTCCTTTTAAAGGTTTCCATAGTGTGTTGGCGTCGTCCCCTTGTTGTTGGTTGTTACTAATTGTGTCTTTTAGGTCGTCTAATCCTTCTCTAAGTCCTGTCCAGTTTGCTCTTGTAAAGTTGTAGTATTTCCTTCTTGCCTGTTTGGTGTAGGGGGGTTTTGTGTCGATGTCTGTTACAACTAGGTCATGGTCGGATATTCCTGGGACCGAGATGGAGGATCTGATGAGTGAAGGGTTGGTGGTAAAAACTAATCTAGTAGGTTCTTTTCTCTAGTGCTTTCTCTGTGGATCTGTGTAAAACCTGCTTCGGCGGTGACTTCTGCTAGCTGTTGCTGAATGGTCTCGCTGGTGATTCCTGGTGGTACAGTGTTTGTGTCCCAGTCTACGTCGGGACAGTTGAAGTCCCCTGCTAGGATGGTTTGTCCGTTTCCTGGTCTAAGCTTCCCTAGTGCTATTTCTAGTTCTTTCATGTCCTTTGTGTTTCTATACGGTGTGTAGAAGGATCCTACTATAAGGTCTTTTGCTTTGTGGAGTTTTACTCTAACCCAGATTGTTTCGCAGTTGGCTGTTATTTCCTTTTCTTCTGTTGAAATAAGTTCCTTACGTACTAGTATGAATACCCCCCCCCCCTAACTGACCTCTGTCCTTTCTATATACTACATAGTTATCTGGAAACACTTCGCTGTTTTGAACGTTGTTGTCGAGTTTGGATTCGGTCCCGCAGACAATGTCAGGTTTGATGTAGTGGAGGGCTGCTTTCTAAAATCTGCTGTTTTATTTCTAATTCCTCTGCAGTTCACTGTCATTAGTCTAAGGTTTTTCCTCTCCGGTAGTTGGTATGCTGGAGTGTTGGAGGGAGTGTTGGAGTGATCGTTTATTTTAGTTCTATTGGGTGGCGTAACTATTGTGGGTTTCGGAGTCATAGTTCTAGCTGGTCTGGGCTTTGGGGTTGTTCGTCGGGTTTGTAGTGGGGTTGGTCGGGCTGGTGTACTGGTTGTCAGTGGGCTTAAGTTTTTCAGTCGTTCTACTTGTTAGGGCTGTCCTTGGTAGTTTGCTGGTGGCTGCTGTTTGGGGTGCTTGTTTTTAGTGGGCTGAGGCTGTGCGTGGCAGTCAAGTGATGTGTTGGAGTCATGTAGTGGTAAGTAGTAGTTTGTGCTGCTTGTCAGGTTCCTAAATGTAATGTGTCGCAGTTGGTAGAGTTGCATCTGTAGCACATCCACTGTTTTGTGTTGGTGTCTTCTAATGTTGAAAGGTCTGTGCTACATAGTTCTACGCACGAGCTGTGGAACCAGATTCCACAGTCGTCGCAGGCTATACCCTTGCAGCTCCATGTCACTGGGTGATCGCAGAGGCCGCAATGGGTAGGTGGATGTTTCTGTAGGTCCAGGGTTTAGATGTATGTCTCCTGAAAGGAGTATGGATAGTATAAGTAGAGTGGGGTTCGTGCGCGGTCGTTGAGCGGTGACTGGTGGTTTGGATGGTTTGCAGCTGATGAAGCAGCGCATGTTGCGTCAATGCGGTGTTGGCTGTTGGTGGTAACGTTGCTGAGGTTGATGTTCTGTTTGTTGTCAGTAGTGTTGTCCTGGGGCGGTAGGAATTTTTTTTACAAAAAGCTATAACTAAGAGTAGGCACAGTGTTGTTTTAAGCATGTTGATTAGGTTGTCTAGTCTAGTAATAATATTCTTCTGGTTTCCGGTTTTAGCCTAGGCCTACATCTAGTGGGACATGACCATTATAGTTCGTAGTAATGGTTATTTCAAGTCTATGCACAATGGTGATAAAATGGTTCGTAGTTTTATACACAATGATGATTGCACACACTAGTAATATTTAAGTCCTTAGGATGAGATGAGTATGAAGATGAGGTTGACTAGGACACGGATCATCAAATGAGGTTGACTAGGTGAAGTTGGCGAGATGGGGTTGACTAGGTCAGTTACTTACATACACTAGTAGTATTTACGTCCTAGTATGAGATGGTGTTGACTAGTTCATTATTCAGTAGGTGAGGTTGACTAGATCAGTAGGTGAGGTAGACAAGGTGAGTTGGCGAAGTATGAGGTTGACTAGGTCAGTTGAATAGGTAGTAGTTTTGGTAGGTAGATGACTAAGCCAATTAATCAGTCTAAATTTTTAATCTCAGTAGGTGAGGTTGACTAGATCAGTAGGTGAGGTAGACAAGGTAGAGTTGGCGAGATGAGGTTGACTAGGTGACTAGGTCAGTTGACTAGGAAGTAGTTGGTAGGTAGATGACCTAAGCAATTAATCAGTCTAAATTATAACTCAGTCATAGGCATGTCTCTATGATTAAATAATAAACTAGGCTTTGCAGTTAAAACTAAGTCAGGAGTCTATTCTGTTCTGCTCTGTACTATACTTCACTGGGTTTTGAACTGGTGGTTGTCCTTGACCGGTTTCGATGATAGGCACAAGTGGGTCATTGGGTGATACAAAAGAAAGTTTAAAATACACTAATCACATGAATTAGAAGAAGCACAATGGGCTGCCTGTCAGCAGTAGTGGTCGGCAATCAGTGGTTGTCCTTGACCGGTTTCGATGATAGGCACAAAGTGGTCATTGGGTGATACAAAAAGAAAGTTAAAAATACACTAATCACATGAACTTAGAAGAAGCACAATGGGCTGCCTGTCAGCAGTAGGTGGTCGGCAATCAGTGGGAGTAGGAGGTAATGTTAAAGTTGAAGGCTATTGTTGAAATTTTGAAGAAAATAAAAAATAAAAGGCACCCTACGAAAAAAAGCGTCTTACTTTGACGCATGCGCTGATTTTAATGTACTAAATAAACATATTTTACTCAGACATGCATAAAATATCATATGCAAAATCATCCCAATATGATACGGTCAACAGTTTAGCATCAAGCTAACATGTAATAATGAATCATATTTGTGTCATAAATGATTAGGGTACATTTTTACCAAAATATTCTCACCTTGTCTGAACGTCTACTCTCTACCCCTAAAAGGTTCCAAAACAAAATAAACTCCAACAGCACATTTCTGATCACGTTTTCGACACTTCATAACAATGGAAAAATCAGTGACAAGAAACATAAGTGGGTGCTTTCATCCAAACATTACGAATAGGCCTAGAATAAATGAATGCACGTCACGTTGAATCAGTTTACAAATGTTTTCACCTAGCAGTCTACATCAATACCAGCTCATTATTATCGATCATTTATGCAGAGAAATAAAATGGTTGCAAACCTGAAATAACGAGTGCTTCATTGGGTCCGACAGTATGAATATTTCCCATGATGGCAAAGAGATCCTATTCACAGTGCAAGGAAAAAATGATCCACCACAATGCGGACAGTAGAAGTTGAAAACATCGGATTCTGCTCGGTTGTTTTAGACGACCCCCCGCCTTGTGAGAGATACCACTAAATATCGTCAAGAAACGAGAAATATAATGATGATATAGACTACGTATATTATTTTTCAAAGCACAACACAAATCCATTTTTAAATTCATTAAAATGATAATATTTTCTTACCAATGTTATATTGCCCAGTTAAAAAAAAAATCAACTTATCTCATTCTATTGAAGGGACTTCAACGAGAGCTAGAGACTGAACTAGCCTATCAGAAAGAAGAACGAGAAGCGTTCATAAGTGTTCTGTTGAAAACGAAAGTAGGATTTTCTTTCTTCTTTAGAGTAAAAGCTGTTTTGTGTGTTTTATGTCACCATAACAAATCCAATTATCATAAAAATATGTAGTTTTTATTTCACAACCACATATATGAATGGAAAAACAATTTCAAAAGTCTGGGATAAATTCCACTGCGTCTCCCTCTACAAAAAGCTCACCCCCCCAAAAAAAAGAAGAAAAAAAAGAAAAAAAAAGGAAAGTAACATTCTCTTTGTTTACATTTAACCAAACTAAGACACCCCCCCCAAAAAAAATTCTAAGAATATTGTGAAAAAACAAATTACAAGCTTTCTTCTTCTTTTTTTTTTTGAAAGGGAAGGCACTTTGTAAGAAGTACATATATCAATAGTTGTTTCCCGTAGACCATATTTCGTAGTACCCACTCAAATTACATTAATTTTGATTCCTCTTACAGTATAAAACATACGATACCTTACTAATACATCAGCAACAATAACAAACTTTCTTGTAAAAGACCATTTTTCGCTCCCATCTCTGGCAATTTGAAGAAAGTCTTCGGACTGAAAAACAACACCTCCCCTGCTTTCTGTCGTCTGCTTGAGGCCTTCCAAAAAAGAAATGCATACACGGGATGATCAGTGTTGGAAACAAAATCAAGCAATGCGCAGGTTTGATAATTATCTTTCTATCACTTATCGGACGTAACGTATTTCTCCTGCTCCACCCCCCCCCCCCCCCCCCCCCCCACTCGCAAAGAACAACGTACAGAGCACATTTTCATTTTCCGTGATCTTAATTAATGTTTTTGAGCGGTGTCAAGCAGTAACGCCCATGTATAGAAAGTGGTAAGTCCAGGGTTCGATCCCTGTTTGAACCCAAACTTTTACCCATCCACTAGATCTTGAGTGTGGGTGAAGTTTTTTTCGGATGGGATAATCAACCGAGGCCTTGTGTACAACATGCATTGAGCACACGTAAAACAATCGCATAAAAATCGTAAAGTTGTGACAAAAAGGGGATTATAAATTTCAACCAATATTCGTCATTATGAGCACAAAAAAGTAACAACGACAATTTTACAATAACAACACAAACAAACAAAATGTCATCGATTCCAAAACAAGGAAAATTTTACTAGTTTGTATACAAAAAGAAGATAGTGGTATTCTCTCTCTCTCTCTCTCACTCACACGCACGATTTTATTACTATTGGTTATGGTAATAATGTAGTTAGATATTATTGATCAAGTTGTTTTTATTCCTAGATAGATGGCTTGATGAAAAAAAGCAAATGACTGCTTATTCAATTGTACCATCTAGAAATAAAACTATTGACTTTCACACACACACACACACACACACACACAACACAACACACACACACACACACACAGAGAGAGAGAGAGAGAGAGAGGAGAGAGAGGAGAGAGGAGAGAGAGGAGAGAGAGAATATTAAACAAAATTCACATTTCAGTGCTTTCATAGCTCATAACTACCTGTTGTTGGTTGTGACATTAATTTTGTGGTAGTAGTCACCCAGAACGGCAATCACAATAATTATTTAGGGTTTTTTGTTTTGTTTTATTTTTGTTTATTTTGCATACAGAAATTGTGTCATCATCAACATCATTAACCATTAAACCCATGGTGTGTAGGGCAGCAACAAAGTGCTTCCACTTCGTCTATCTGGGCCAACCTTGTCACTGATCCCAAGAGTGCTGCATGGCCTTTTTCACTTTTACAGTCCTCTCCACGTTGCTTTTGTCTTCCTTTCTGTCTCCCTTTAAAGTTGTTGTTGTTTTTTTTTTCTTTTTTTTTCTTTTTTGTTGGTTTGGTTTTTCTTTCTCTTTTGTTTGTTTGTTTGTCTTGGTTGTGGTTTTTTTTTGGGTGGTGGTGGGGGGGTTTTTTAGGGTTTTCTTTATTAGTTTGCTGGGGGGGGGGGGGGGGGGGGGGGGGGGGGCTGTTTTGAAAAAGGGGTTTTTTCCCCATGTTTTACTGTGAGACTGTATAAGTGTTGGGTTATTATTAAGATGTATCCTAGGGCGGGGACTGGATGTAAAAAAACACATGAATGCTTATTCATTATCCTCGAAATAAAAGAATTTGTCATTGTCATTTGTCATTGTCATTGTCTCCTTCCCTTTTGGGGTCCAGTGCAATGCTGTTCTTGTGATTGGACTGTGGGTCTCTTCGGGGGATGTGCCAACCACTTCCACCGTCGTCTGGTGATGATGGTTCCCATGTCTTCTTGCCTGCATCTCGTAGTAGGTCTTTTATTGGAGATCTTCTCTGGCCAAAAAATCCGGAGAAATTTTTCGGAGGCATTTTGGTGTGAAAGGATCTAAGTTTTGGTAAGGTCCGCTTCCGTTTATCCTCCAGCACTCAGAACCCTACAGGAGCGTAGACACAACACAGCTCTGGTATAGCTTCAGCTTGGTGTTGGTGCTGTACTGAGTTGATCTCCAGATATGGTTCATCTCCCTAAACACACTCCTGGCCTTGCCCAGTCTGTTGTGGATGTCTTCTTTTGTGCCGCCCCTGGTTTGATGATGACAGAAATTGTGAAGCCTACTTTAAAAACAATTCACAATGTGTTTTTGTTTTTTTTGTTTTCTATTGTTTTTTTTGTGTTTGTTTTTTTTTTTAGAAAGTTGATAATAAATTTAAGGCCAGCTTGTAATTTGATTGGTTCCATTTAAAAAAAAAAGGTATGTTCCTTTCTCAATACCATTTCTATAACTCACATTATTATGTGCATCATTGTAGACTGAGAAACTGAATCAATTTAGACTGAGCTAGAGAGCAGTTATGGTGATATGTCTTCTGAACAGTCGCAATTACTACTACTAAAAAAAAATACTAAAACTACTACTACTTTTATACCCCACTACTGCTACTGCCACTGCCACTGCTATCACTAATGGTAATGCTGCTGCTACTTTACTGCCCCTGCTGCGGCTGCTGCTGCTGCTTCTACTTCTATAGCCTCTGTTGCTAATGCTGCTGTTACTTGCATCTCGGCTGGCTCGGCAACCACTTTTTACTTGTTTCCCCGCTGCTGTGGTCGGTGTTGTTGTTGGTGGTAGTGTTACTGTTTTCTACTGCTTTTTCTGTATGCTACTGCGATACTACTGCAGCTGCTGCTACTACTACCATAATTGACAATGTTCAAGGAGGCAACATTTTTTCAGTGAGACGTTGACATTACCTAGAATAGAGCAAATTGAAAAAAACCACAAGTATGATCTTGACATGGTATCTTCTTCCAAAGGGAAATCTTTTGGGGGCCGCACGGGAAGCACCTACTAAATTTAACCCCTGCTGGGCCAATGCGACGATTTTCTGACATAGCTGCCCTTTTTTCTCATTATGTGTTGTACAAACCCCTGAGCCT
>JAQIHA010001164.1:0-12045 GCA_028751875.1 Rapana venosa
AATTTGAAATTTTCTGTTTATTTATTTGCGATCATTTGTTTATAAATTGTTCTATGTATGTCAAGTTCACTGATGTTTATACATTATTTAGTGTGTGTGAATGGGGAATGTTTGGGTTGGTTGTTTTTTTTGTTGGGTTTTGTTCTTTTTGTTTTGGGGTTGTGGTTTTTGGTTGGTTTTGTTGTTGTTGTTTTGGGTGTTTTTTTTGGGGTTTTTTTGTGGGTTTTTTTTTTTTTTTGGGGGGGGGGTATGTACATGCTCCTCGGTAAGAGCTCCCAGATTCACCATTGGTGAGATTAATGTAGGTAGCCGCATTCTGACTTCAGGGATACAGTTGAGTTGGGAATTGAACCAACCCATTTTTTTGCCAGGACAGTCTGAAGGTACCTACCTACCTCCCTGCTCTTCTCGATTTTTCAAGCTGTCGTGGGTTCTTTCCACGTGCACAAAATGTTGGTAAGCACACGGGTCCGACTGGTTTAATCTTCTCCGAAAAGACTTTGACATTCAGTTCGATTTTTCCCGTCAAACTGGGAAGAAAGGGCGAGGCTGGGAATCGAACCCAGAACCTCACGGCTTACTGGTTAGGCAGGTTGAACGTCTTTTATTTAACCATCCTGCCACCTTCTTCCCTTCCTTCCTTGTTTTCTCAAATGATGGAGTCTTCATCCTCGCTGTGAACTTTACTTTGTGGGGGATTTCAAAGCTGAGAAAATCACGAGAGAAGAAAAACAAAAACAAGTTTGCTGGGAATTAGTTTTTGTTTTATCACGTAGAACTAGAAGTGACAAAAATTAATGCTTTGGATGAGACTATAAACCGAGGCCCCGTGCGCGAACGCACGCAGAACATCTTGCGCACACGTTAAATCCTGTTCCGCTTTTCGGAAGAGCAGGCCATTGTGTGCCGGTGGGAACAGATGACAAAATTTACAAAAACCGCGTACAGACGGGGACTGCATGTAAATAAAAAAAAAAGCACATGAGTGCTTATTCCATTATCCTCGATATAAAAGAATAAATATAAAAGAATAAATAAATAACCAAGAGACCAAGTCAGATAGAAGAAAAAGGGCAGTGTCTCGCTGTAGCTGCTCCAGGCAAGCAAAGTTCATGTGCAGGCAATGCCTGCCTGTATGGGAGGGAAGCCATCCAGTTGTCTGCAAAGTAGGGCCATGTAATGATTGCGTTTGGAGCCTGTGGTTCCTAGTCGTGCCTTAGGATGTTGAACTCTCTGCGGTTCGTAAAAGGTGACTTATTTTTTTTATGATGCCTCCCATAGAGGAGTGTGGTTTATTGGTAGAGAGAGAGAACTCTGAACTCTGAACTCTGAAATGTTTTAATGTACTTCGGCCATGGGTCACAATACAAACAACAAAAATAAAGAGGGTGGGTGGTGGGGTGGGGGTGACACTCATATCATAGTAACTGTTAACGTGTACAGATACAAATAGTTGTGTACAATAAGCATCATCATTATGATCATTGACCCAGTTGTCATCTCCATCATCTCATCATAATGGCTGTTATAATGAAATTAACAAGAGAATTATATACATATGCATGCGCGCGCACACACACACACACGCACGAACGCATGCACACACGCATGCCATTTACACCCTCCACAAACAAACACTCAGACATACACACTCGCGCACGATCACACACACGAGCACGCCACACACACACAACACATACACACCACCCTCACAACACACACGCACACAACACATACACACCACATGCACGCACAACATAATAATTTTTAGCATAGACTCATACCTCACTTCGGTTATACATGTAAAACATGGCATTTCTTTCATATACCGTGGCCTAAATGATAACCTTTGTTTCTTTCCTTTTCTTTTTTTAAACTGTAACGCACATCCAAACATAGGTTTTTAACAGAATAAGCATCTTTCAAACAGCAACACACCAAGCTATCTTGCCAATATATACAAAACCCATTCATGTTAAAAAAGAAATTACAATACAATCAAATGCTTTTTTTCTCAGGTTAATTGAATGGAAAATATACTGGACAGTTTATGCATTCATTATCATTGTGACCTGTAGCAATCGGTGGATCGGGGTTCTAAGAAAGTCCTTCAGGAATTTGTCTCGTAATGGGAATATGTAGGGCAAACAAAAAGAAAATGCTGTTCATCTTCCTTGCTGTCCTGCAAAATGGACAAGCTTTCTTCTCATTAAACTACTGAAACGGTGTGCATTTGCATTCAATGGGAGGGCATTAAATCTAATTGCGATATAGCAACCCTAAAACAATACGTATCAACATTGCAAATGTATTTCTCATTTTTCGAAGATTATTTAAAGGAACGATAACATTCAATACCTTTCACGATCTCTTATGTGCCTGTCCATTCTTGAATGAAAAAATCAATGAGTCTTTGTTTTAAATAATTTCAAAAACATTTTAACAATCACCTACTCCTTGCTGTATACCATACCACAATTAAATCCTGTCTCACATAAAATTTCTCTTATTTTGGACACCCAGCAATATTATTTCCATTTCTGTCCAGTTCAAACAACATTTGGTATGATTTATATGCAAATCTTTCAGTACTCATATGCAGTAATTTAAACCAATATCTTAGAACAGAGACAAAAGAATTCACATATAGAGGGTATCGTCCCAAATCGCCATAAACCATTCTATTTGGGGTTTTGACTGGGACACCTAGGAATCGTTTGCATGCCATCATATGAACTTTTTCTACCTGATCTAATTTTTGATAGCCCCCATATTTCTGAGAATAGAGCAAGATAGGCTGCATTTTGCATCAAAAATTTTAAAGAAAGTATTTGCAGTCATTTCTTTAATAACATTTTGGAAAGCTCTGTTTAAATTGTACACAACTGCTTTTTACCCTTAGTATACTAAATGCTTAGTGCCTCTCTCATTTACTAACCATTGTTGTAAACTGAAACCCTAAATAACAGTAACTAATTGACTACCTCTAGCTTTTTATTATTGAAATACCATTGTTCATGATCGACCTAAATATCCTCCCTTTCTGAATACCATTACTTTTGTTTTGTCAGTGTTTACATTTAGTTTTCATTTCATTACAACAACTGTATAATACATTAAGCTGATTTTGTAGACCACCTGTAGTTGTTGACAATAAGACTACACGTCAGCAAAAAGTAGGATAAACATTTCCATTTGACCTTGTAAAAGTTGGATACCATGTTGTCCCCCCTAGCATCCTATGTATTAGCTAACTGATTATATAAACCAAGAATAATGTAGGGACAGTACACAACCTTGTCTCTTGACCCCAACTGGCATTCAAAGAATTCTGTCATTCACAATTTACACGCACACATGAAAGCAACGAAG
Source organism: Rapana venosa (assembly GCA_028751875.1). Classification (NCBI taxonomy): domain Eukaryota; kingdom Metazoa; phylum Mollusca; class Gastropoda; order Neogastropoda; family Muricidae; genus Rapana; species Rapana venosa. Next base: position 3,373 of record JAQIHA010001164.1, read on the forward strand.
AGTACATAGATTTCAAAGATCTAAAAACTTTCCGTTTACAAACCCTGGTTTTTCATACAATTTAGAAGTTTATCATGATGGACAGAACGAATGCTTTTTTGAATCTACAAAAGCAACGTATAACTTCTACCTTTCTTTAGCATACATTTTTGTACAATTGCATATAAATTATATATTTGATCAATCGTGTGAGTAACCCCTTACGGAAACCTGCCTGACTCTCAGAAATCGTTTCATTATCTTCCAACCAGCTTATAACCTTGCATTTAACACTGTGGTGTAACACTTTGATATTATACTCAGTAAAGATACTCCTCTGTAAATTGTCTGTTTTTTCAGGATCTCCTTTTTTATATATTGGTAGATTATAGCTTTAGACCATTCCGATGGATATACACCTGCGGTAAAGACAGCATTAAAAAGTTTTAACCAGGAACCCTAACACACTTTTATCCCCCATTTTTTAACATATCACCTGACCTACCTCATCCATCCCACTTGCCTTTCTTAACTTGAGTATTGCAATTGCATGAACTACCTCTATCTTCAGATATATCTTTGTTCAAAAAATGATCTACATCATCCAAAACATCAACATTGATATAGCTTTCAACAATTTCCTTGTTATTGCAAAAACTTCTTAAAATAGTTAAACCAATCATCATTGCTAATGTTTGTAAATTATTTCCCGATTGCCATAACCCATCCTTTTAACTTCTTCCAAAAATGACAAGAATTTGAAATGTTTTTCTGCTAAAAGTTCTGTTTTCTTTTTCCTGTAACTTGTTTTTTTGCTTTTATAATAAATGTTTAATACTCTTTTCTTTTTTCCACGTAAATCAACCTGTCCTCTTCATTTCTGGTCACTCTAAAGCGATTTAATTTTGATCTACTTTCTTTTTTTTTTGCGATTTCACATTCCTTGTCAAACCAAAAATCAGACTTATGGTCTTGTGCAAGGGTATTTTTTCTAGACATGCCAAGTGCCTGCCTCTTTTAAAAAAGCATTTAACAAAGATTTCCAGAGCAGTTTCTAATAATTGTTTTCCAAAACATTTGTGGCGACTGCAAGTTTCTCTTGAATGTCTTTGCTATTTAGTGTATTTACAAAGTCATTTTTCTTGGCTTCATCCCACACTACTTTCTGGCAGATAGTTTTGGTCGATTTCTGTTGTAGTGTTCTTTCTGTACTGCTGCTATTAGTTTCCATCTCCATACAAACTGGCAGATGGTCAGATTCTGTTACGTTTTCAACCAGCAAAGATAGAATTCTGACGGAACTAATTAAATCCAGAGATGCAATGAAATAATCTACCACACTCGAGCCTGAATGTGCTATAAATGTATAGCTATCATCAAAGCCTGGGTCACAGAGACCATTTAATATGACACAGTCAAACATGTTGCAAATCTCAATCAGCTGATTGCCAAAAACATTTGTGTGCATATCATGTGAAATTCTGGGAAATTTTCCACTAGGATAATGATGTAGATTCTGAAAGTTATCATAATCATCTAAACTGTAATTGTCACAAGCCGTTCGTGCATTAAAATCGCCCATTATCAGTAATCCAAAATCATCATATGCATTCTGGAGATCTAATACACACTGCTCCAAAAATTCTAAGCCATAAATATCTTGTGTTGTTTTCCAAAATGTAGAATCAGAAGGGGGAATATACATACAAATTAACATAGTGTCATTAATGGTGCCAAGTAAATTCTTGTGTAGTTTTATAACCACAGTGTTTATTCTGTCTCAACTTGAACTTTTTTAACACATGAAATAAATTTCTTTTTAACCATGACAATTACTCCACCAGAGTATCTCCCCTGATGAGATAACTTTTGGCTTTAGACGTAAAAATAGAATAATCATGAAAAATAGAAGACTCAAATTCAGTCCCAATAAAAGTTTCTGTTAAACAAATAATGTCATATTCAAGAAGAAAATTTATAAACCCTTATTTTCCAGTTTGGGCAAAAGTCCATGCACATTATAGTTGAGAAAACGTATATGCAACTTTTGTACATTATGATTGGGTGTTGCCATCCTTAGAGTGCTAGGCTTGTGATTAGCTGGATTACTGTCACAAGCTGTGGCCTGGCCGAATCCCTATTTAGTGGCACTGGAGGCAACATTGCCTTTATACTTTGCCACTACATGCGTGCTTGGGTCTTTATCTTTCGAGCTACAACGAACATGTTGTTTGCTGAAAGAGTCAGTGATACTGGACTGACTACTAGACCTTTCTGGTATTTTTCTACCTCTTTGTCTAGGGACACTTGGAGTTGTGACTCGTCGTGGCCGTAAGCCCTGTTTTGTGGACCTAGATGGTCTTTCCTGTCTTCTGGCTAGTTCGGGTCTGGTGTTTTTGTTACTTGTGTCAGTGGAGTCCTTACTGGATAGGCCCATGAGTACATCACTGCTAGGCATGAGCTCCTCACTAAGTACATGGTCACCAGTATGGACTCCACTCGTTCAGTACTGTCTGTACTTTTCTGTCTGGTTTTTATTACATGAATCGTCAACTATCTTGTCATCAGTTGATTCTCTACAAGGATTTGTTTTTTTCCAGTCTAATCCTCTGCTCTGTTATTGTCAGGTATAATGTCTTCGTCAGTCCCCTCATCAGTCCCTTTATGCTGTTCACGTGCTCCCCTGCTGATTGTGTCATCATCACCTTCTCTGTCCGACATGTCAATACTGTTCTCATAGTTAACAGGTGTGTCTTCTTCGTTGTCCTTCTACTGTATTTGTATCTTCCTTGTCACTGTCTTCTTCATTGTCCTCTGCTACATCAGGATTGTCCCGGTCACTGTCTTTATGTTTGTCTACTGCAGTCCTTTGTCCTGTCCTCTGTCTTGTCCTAATGCACATCTTCACTAGACAAATGATGCGTCCCACCAGGTCTTCTGTTTCTCTCAAGTTTGTCCTTTTCATGGTCACTGGCATCACATTCTATGACTGTGCATGCATTTGTGCTTCCTGTTTTGCTGTTGACTGTAGGTGCACACATCAGATTTGCAGCTTTGACCTGAGATACTGGAGATCTTCTGCTCCCATCTTTCACAAAGACAATTCTTTTGCTGGGCTGGGGTCATTCTTCCTTGCTTTGCTGCTTCACTGTAGGAGAATGGTCCTGGGCTGACTGGAGTACCCACCTTCCTCCATTCTTTTTGCTTGGTCAGCAGGGTTTCTCTGCACTCTTTGCACGTTGTCCCTCCTGCCACTGTAGTGGAAGCTAGCAGGCTGACCTCTGTTTACTGCCTGGACACCCTGATGAGGCTGTGGTGACACGCTCCTTTGGGATTGCCCCAGATATGACCTGGGATGGTTGTCATGTCTGAACTCTTCCTGGTGGCGCGAGTACAACCTGCCTTGTTGTGTCTTCCACTTCTCATACTTCTCATACTGGCCACTGTTCAAAGAAACTGTATCTGCTGTTCCAGTGACTCTGGTTTGTCTGCCATCTTGGACCGGGGGCCAGTGTTCTTCTTGGGCACGAGGTGGTTTGCTGAAGTGTCTTCTTCCATCATGGAATGTTGGAGAGGCTGCTTATCTCTGACATGCAGCTTGCCATGGCGATAGAAGGCAATTTGTCCTGACCCCAATGCCAGTCTACAGTTTCTCGCTGGTGTACAGTTAGGTCAGATGATACTTTTGATGCCACTCTTCTCATAGGTCATTCTCGAAGCTCCCGATCTCCCAATATGGCCATCTTGTCTGACCATCTGCAGAAGTGGACGATGATGGACTGTGGTTCTCCTCTCCAAGAGCGTGGTCTTCCAATTCTATATGCTCTCGATATGTCTTCTTGTTGCCAGTTCATGTGGGGGGAATGGTCATTGAGAATATCAATAACATACTTTGCAGTCATGTATTCAGTTTCACCATCAAGTTCTTGCACATTGATGAACTTCACATTACATGCTTTGGTAGCTTGTTCTGTGGATTCCACTTGTCTCTCTACAAGCTTCAAGTCTGTCAAGAATGAGCTCTCTGTCCTCCTGTATTTCTTGAATGTCTTTTTTCTGTTGTATGATGTATTCCTTCAATGTATGAATTTCTTCAAAGAAGCTTGAGATTCTGGTATCCAGGTTTTGGAATTTTTCATCAATACTACTTTTTAATGCCATTTGTGAGCATGAGGATTCCCTGTTGAATCTGTGTAAAACGCCAGTCCAGCATTTGCATTAAACTTGCTGGGGGTGGTACAAATTCATGCCGAGACATTTCTTTTCCACTACAATACCTGTATCAAATAACTTGGGTATCTCCCTCTTACAATACTATTCTCCACTGGCTTGGTTTTTCATCCACTACAATACCTTGCCCAGTGACACATGCATGAAATGCATGTGTGGAGCAAAAGATCAGAAGGGGAAAAACTCTTGAGAACAGATTGTTACAGAGTGCTGTCCCTGGTTTGGAAGCAGGCCTGCTCTGTTGACATCGAACTGCACGTGCACACACATATGGTTGCGATGATACAGGAGTCTAATTCTGGGCAGATTTGATTTTTCATTCACAATTCATGTCCTTCTTTAAATAGTAATTAAATAAAATGTTAATTTTCTTCTATAACCACTGACCTTTTCAGTAATCAGATACCACCATCAGCTGCACACATCACATACTAACACTACTGCCAAAAATCTCTCACATTTGAAGAACAGAGTCATGTTTTTTTTCCGCATTTCAAGAGGAGCAATCTAACACGTCCGCCTTTGAAAAATTCCAGACAGCCCCCCCCCCCCCCCCGGTAGAGAGAGAGAGAGAGAGAGAGAGAGAGAGACGCTTTGACGCTTTGACCAATTTATTGTCATTGCCCAAAGTGGCCTAATTGACAAGGGGGGTTATACACGACTTCTTTTGTAAATACAAATAAATACAAGAAAATCACATGATGCATTAACGTAATGAAAACCAAAAAAAACCAAAAATGAGCTCTTATGAACGGATACGACTTTAAGCTCTGACGTAAACTCATTTTCAAATGAACACAAAGTAATAACAAGGATGAACAATAGGAACCAATAAGCAATAACTAAAATAATGAAAAGAACATTCTAGAATGCTATATTAGACCATCCATATGACATTGTATGTGAAAATTTTCAAAAAATATTCTTGCTGGAGACTACAGCGTAATTATAAAAGTTTCTTTATGTGTTTCACAAAATGCTGGAGTTTACATAAAAATAAATGTTATTTTAGTTTAGTCACAAATGTTAAGCTAATTGGAACTTAGCTGTAATTTACAAATGTTAAGCTAATTGGAATTTAGCTGTAATTGTCTTAATTTCAGTGCTTCAGCAATAAACTTTGCAACCGATTTGATCACAATATCATCATCGGACGATAAGATAAGAAAAAATATCTTGCCTTCGGAAAGCTTCTAGATTGAGAACACCACAGTTTTCACGTATGGAAAAAATATGATTGACAATGAAACAGGAAATGCACTTCATCATCAAGAATAAAGACCACACATAGGCATGGGAACTGTGTGGACGTCCCCAGTTGCAACCATCTTTTGTTTGCATTGAAGCCGAGTGTTCTTAGTCGAAATCTTGCATAAATTAGTCGATGCCATTTGTCAGTGACTATTCGAAGATACTTTTCAGCTTGAAAAGCACACTTAAACGAAAAAAAACCAGCAGTATTTATCTTTACTTTCCATGTCCGAGTGCCAATTTTGTTTAAATGAACAAATGAGTCTGTTTTTCAATTCAGAAATAAACCCCTGCTCGCTACCTACTTCCTGAGACAACCACACGATTCCAAAACCATGTTCTGATAAAAACTTTTTAACTTGATATGCCCAATTCTTCTTACCCAGCTCCATTTGTATAACCATCATGTCATAAGACTGCCTACATAAACGTGACCCTGGAAGTTTCAGTAGTTTTAGCCAGTACTTAATACACTTAACAGACGTTCTGATGTTTAAAGGATATCTTCCCGTTAAGAGAGAGAGAGAGAGAGAGAGAGAGAGGAGGAGGAGGGGAGAGGAGGAGGGGGAGGGGTGGTTTTAATAATTTGCTATAGTTTAACCCTGATTTGACTTCAGTCGAGGAATTCACAGTGAGCTGAATGGGCGTGTTGTGTACTGTTACTGATTTGCACAATCGTCGATAGAAAGCTAGTGGTGTGTCAGTATAACGATAGTGATGATGATGATGAGGAGGAGGAGGAGGAGGGCGGCGCACGGTCCTACGCGGAAAGGTGGGGATAGATTTGATGATAGTGACGACGATGATTCATGATGGCCGGGATAAACGGCGATGCGTGATCTTCGGCATACAGGTTACAAGTGAGAGATGTGCTGCAGGGTGATGATGATGGTAATGATGATAACGACAATGATGATGATGATGGTGGTGATGATGATAACGACGACGCCAATGCATGTTCCTCTGCAGAAATACATAGTAATGTGCTGGATGATGATGATGATTGTGGTGGTGGTAGTGATGATGATTGTGGTGATGATGATGATGATGATAACGATGATGGTGGTGATGATACTTGTGGTTATGATGACGACGACGACGACGCTAATGCATGTTCCTCTGCAGAAATACATAAGATTGTGCTGGATGATGATGATGATGATGATGATGATGATGATGATGATGATGATGATGATGATGATGGTGGTGGTGGTGGTCGTCGTCGTCGTCGTCGTCGTGGTGGTTGAGATGGTGCATGATCCTCAACAGAAAATAGACAATGCGCTGGATGGTGGTTAGACGACGATGATGATAACGATGGTGATGATGACGATGGTGATGATGACGATGATGACGACGACGACGACGATGATGATGACGATGATGATGACACTGATGCAAAACTGTCAAAAGAAAGCGCGTAGCGGTGGCGGCTGTGATGGCGATGACCCTCACCGTAAAAGGTGTGACGGATGACGATGATGACCAGTACAGCAATGACGACTGATGATAAAAGACAAGTGACGACGACCACCACCACCACTGCCACCATCATCACCCCAGCACCACGATGATGATGATGATGACTGTGATGATGATGATGATGATGATGATGACTGTGATGATGATGGCCATGATGATGATTGCCATGATGATGATGACCATGGTGATGATGACTATTATGATCATGACGATGATGACCATGATGATCATGACCATGATCATGACGACCATGATCATGACGATGATGACCATGATGACGACCATGATGATGATGATGATGACCATGATGATGATGATGATGTCGGTGATGATGGCAGGACGCTGGACAGGAAGAAGGCGGTGAAGGTTCCCACGGGCCACTGCTGGGTGGAGGGAGATCACCACGGCAGGAGTGTGGACAGCAACATCTTCGGCCCTGTGAGTTGCCTTCCCCTTCCTTCCTCCTGTCTGTCGGTCTGTCTGTTTGTTTGTCTGTCTGTCTGTCTTTTTGTCTGTCTGTATGTTTGCCTGTCTGTCTGCCTGCCGTATGTTTGCCTGTCTGTCTGCCTGCCGTCTGTATGTCTGTTTGTCTGCCTGTTTGCTGGCTGTCTGTCTGTTTGTCTGCCTGTTTGCTGGCTGTCTGTTTGTCTGCCTGCCGTCTTTTTTGTCTGTTTGTCTGCCTGCCGTCTTTTTGTCTGTTTGTCTGCCTGCCGTCTTTTTGTCTGTTCTGCCTGCTGTCTGTTTGTCTGCCTGCTGTCTGTTTGTCTGGCTGTTTGTCTGCCTGTTTGCTGGCTGTCTCTTTGTCTGCCTGTTTGCTGGCTGTCTCTTTGTCTGCCTGTTTGCTGGCTGTCTCTTTGTCTGCCTGTTTGCTGGCTGTCTCTTTGTCTGCCTGTTTGCTGGCTGTCTCTTTGTCTGCCTGTTTGCTGGCTGTCTCTTTGTCTGCCTGCCGTCTTTTCGTCTGTTTGTCTGCCTGCCGTCTTTCTGTCTGTTTGTCTGTCTGCTGTCTGTTTGTTTGTCTGCTGTTTGCTGTCTGCCTGCTGTCTGTTTGTTCTGCCTTTTGTCTGTTTGTCTGTCACAGTACTGTTTGTTCTGTCTGTTTGCCTTTTATCTGTTTGTCTGCCTGCCGTCTGTTTGTTCTTTTTCTTTTCTCTGCCTGCGTCCCGTTTGTTCCTTTCGCCTGCCGTCTGTTTTGTTCTCTTTTCTGGGCCCGCGTCTGTTTGTCTCCGTCTGCCTGCCTCTGTATATGTCTGTCACAGTCTCTGACTCTGTGTGCCTGTTGTCGGCCTTTGTGTCTGCCTGCTTGCTTTTTGTTTTAAGTTTCCCGACAGTTCGGGGTCGTCATGTGGTGTGTTGTGTGTGTGTGGTGTGTGTGTGTGGTGGTGTGTTTGTGTGCGCGACGTGTGGTGTGTGTGTGTGTGCGCCCCGGTGTGTGTGTGTGTGTGTTTGGTTTGTTTTGTGGTTTGTTTGTGGTGTGGTTCTGTAATTTAATAATAATATAAATAATAATAAATGGAAATTATATTGGCTAATCTTGTAAAAAAAATCAAAGCGCTTGCAAATCACATAATTATCCCCACACACACATAACACACACACACACCACAAAACCCAGCAATTAACAATGTTAACAAATTTTAAATGTACACACACAACACACTCAAAACACAACCCGCGTCGCGCAAAGCACCACACACACACCACACCACACCACACAACACAAACACACACACA
>JAQIHA010001165.1:0-5000 GCA_028751875.1 Rapana venosa
TGTGATTTTATATTTTTTTATTTGCAAATTTGTCATCCGTTTCCACTTCCACAAAATGGCCTACTCTTCCGAAAAGCGGAACGGGTTTTAACGTGTGCGCAAGATGTTCTGCGTGCGTCCGCACACGGGGACCCCGGCTTTTAGTCTCATCCGGACTTTTGCGGAGAGCGGAGTCTGTACTGATGTTAACTCCAGAGGAAATATCCTCTTAAACGAGATTCGAACCCGGGTCAGCAAATCACTAGTGCATCACTCCAACCACCATTTCATGTGTGGTTGATGTGGTTTTTCCCACAACGCGGTGCCCGTCCTGGGTTGACCCTTAGGGTTGGCCAGGGCGCTGCTTCAAGGAGCGACAGTAGAGTTGGTGTTAAACCCTGTTTTCATCTGTACATAGCTGCACAGTTTTAGTATAACGACAGTCTTCTTCTTCTTCTTCTTCAAGTGTCCGGTCTGGTCCTGCAGACATCGACGATCATGGCTCTCCATTCTTCCCTGTTCTCGGTCCCTCTCATGAGCTCATTGTTGGTGCCCTCTTTATTCGTTGCGAATTTGTTTAAGCTGTCTGTGAATTTTGTGCGTTGTCTTCCTCTGCTCTTGTTTCCACAGATTTTGCCACTCCATAACAGTTTCTCTAGTCCGTCAGCCCTGATTATATGGCCGAAAAATTTGAGCTGTCTTTCTCTGATGGTGTTGAGAAGGGATCTCTTGTACCCAGCCATTTCCATTACTTCGCATTAGTTTTTCTTTTTGTCCATGAGATTTTCATGATTCTCCGGATGAACCACATTTCCACTGCTTCTAGTCGCTGTTCTGTGTCCTTGGCTAGGGTCCAGCACTCACATCCGTACAGAAGAATGGACCATACGTAGGCTCTCAAAACATGGATATTTGTCTTGAGGCTTATCTTACTGTTGGTAAAAATGCATTTCATGTTGTTAAAAGTTGCCTTAGATTGACCGATTCTCTTCTTGATTTCTGTGTCACACTTGCCGTCCGGGGTTTATTAGTACAACCAAGGTATTTAAAGGTGTTACTTGTCTGATTCTCTCTCCTTTACAGGCTATGTTGCATTGTGGTATAACAGCTTTTTTCGAGATCACCATGCATTCTGTCTTCTTTGCATTGAGCTGTAATCCTTTCTTTTCGCTTTCGTCTGTTACTGTTGTTAAAATCTTTTGCAGTTTTTCTTCAGAGTCGGCGATAAGGGACTGTGTCATCTGCATATCTCAGTTGTTGATGTTGTGGCACACTACACTAATTCCCTCATGATTCTCAATATTTCGTAGAATTATTTCACTATATACATTAAATAAATCAGGCGAGAACACGCAGCACTGCCTCACACCCCTGCAGATTGGTCTATATTGACTGATGTCATTGTCGACTCTAATGGCTGCCTCTGTTCCCAATATATGTTTCTGAGGACTCGAAGATCTTTCCCGTCGATGTATAGCCCTGCCAGAATATCAAACAAGTCGGAGTGTCGTACTTTTGTCGAACGCTTTTGAGTAGTCAATGAAGCAGAGGTACAGGTCTTTCTGGACCCTCGATGGATCTTTCCATGAGAGTTTTCAATGCGAAGATTGCATTTCTCGTGCCTTTGTCTGCCATGATCCAAATTGCGTTTCTGATATTTCTGGGAGTATTTTATTTCTCATTCTCTTCATGAGTATTCGTAAAAGAACTTTGGTGAGGTGACTCATCAGGCTGATTGTACGATGTTGGTCACATTCAGCTGTACCCAGTTTCTTAGGGATCGCAATGTAGATGGACTTCTTCATATCTGTCGGAATCTCTCCTGTGTCATATATATTGTTTAGTAGTTTTGTGACTGCCTTAATTCCCACTTCATCCAGGGCTGTTATCAATTCAGATGGGATATCATCAGGTCCTGGCGCCTTACCACTTTTCATCTTGCTGAGTGCATGTCTCACTTCGTCTTCCATGATTATGTGGCCATCTTCGTTGCTAATATGAGGAGGTGGACCTCTGTCGTCGTGGTATAACTCTTCGATGTATTCTGACCACCTGTTAAGAATATCTTCTTTTCCATGAGTATATCTCCATCTCTCGACTTTATACAACCTGTTTTTGCAGATGATTTCTTCCCTGTCACATCTTTTATTTTTTCATGCATACGTTTGCTATCAAAATTTGCATTCATTTCAAATTCCTTGCACTGCATATTGATCCATTCTTCCTTGGCTTCATTACACTTTTTCTTAACCAGTTTGTCGAGTTCTTTATACTTCTTTTCATCTACTTTTGCCTTTCTCCTGTTTTCCATTAGGTTTAAAATCTCGGAGCTCATCCACTTCTTATGTTCCTTTCTATTTATGACTGGTATATATTCTTTTGCTGCCTCGCTGATGCTATCTTTCATCATCTGCCATTTGTGAAATTATTTCACCAACAGGAGAAGTAAGGTGCCTCCTTCCCTCCGCTAGCCTGTGGGAGATCCTTGGGCAAGATCGGGTACCCACTTAGCCTCCCGATCAGGGTTACGTGAAGTCATGGAAGGCAGGTGACGGATGATGTGTTGAGCAGCCGAATAGTTTTTGGGAACTGGTCAGCACTTCAATGTGTTAGGCAGATGATACTCTATGAGTACAATGGCTAAGACAATCCGCTCAGTACGAGCACTGCTCCTATAAAAAGTAATTGCAGCCTACTATAGGTATACTTCTGCAAAGAATGTCATGGCAATCAGAAAAAAACAGAATACAGATAACAGCGTGAAGGGGGCTTCCAGTTTATCTGGAAGTTCCTCGCTCGGTAGGGTGGATTATGTGCGACAGGTAACCTCGATCGTCATCAGCGACTGTCCGCATCAGAAAAACTATCAGAATGGGTACATGGAACGTACGGACTATGCTACAAAAAGGAAAATTGGAAAATCTCAAACAAGAAATGGAAAGAATGAACCTCATATACTAGGACTTTCAGAGTGAGATGGAAACGGAGCAGGCTGCATAACATCCGACAAACTACCATTCTTTACTCAGGAAGGAGATCAACACACGAAAGGAGTTGGCATGATTCTAGTCAAGAACCTCAAAGACCATCAAAGGTTTCTGGACTGTAAATGACAGAGTCCTGATAGTAAAACTTAAGGGCACACCTTTCGACATTGGAATAGTACAAGTATATGCACCAACAGCTGATAAAGATGACGCAGAAATTGAGGAGTTTATGAAAATATCGAAAAGGCAATGATAGCAACTGAAAGTCTCAAGATATCAGAATAATAATGGGTGACCTCAATTCAAAGGTAGGAAAAGGGAAAGATGAAACACAGTTGGCCCATTTGGAATAGGAGTAAGAAATGAAAGAGGAGAGGGCTCCGGAATGGTGCAAGGACAAAAGCTGGCTGTCATGAAAACATGTTTGAAAACCCAAGAAGATGCTGGACATGGAAAAAGTTCCTGGCGACAGAACAGGAATCAAATAGATTACATCCTGATTCAAGAACGCTTCCGTAACTCTATAACATCTTGTAAGTCCATGCCAGGTGCAGACTGTGGAAGTGATCATGTCCCAGTTATCGGGACAATGCAACTAAAATTGAAAAAGTTGTCAAAAGCAAAAAGAACACCAAAACTGCAAATGAACATGCTACAAACTGACGAAAAAATCAAAGAAAAAGACAAGACCAAAGTTGGAAACAAATTCGATGGCCTAGATCAACTCACCACTACAGAGGAAAAATAACGACAGTAGAGTTGGGTTTATACCCTGCTTTCATATGTACATAGCTGCACAGTTTTAATATAACGACAGTAGAGTTGGTTTTATTCCCTGCTTTCATGTGTATTGAGCTGCACAGCTTTAATCTGATGATTTATGTTCAGTGACAGCGAAGGCTACAGACGAGGATGAACACCGTTCACCGTCAATCCCTGGTCCATGAAGTTGTGGGTTTAAGTCTCGGTGTTGGCGTCTGGTGAATTTAGGGTGGGGGGAATGTTTACCATCTCCCGGAACACCTTCAAGTGCAGACCTGCCAGTGCCTTGATTCCCTTCCTTCATATACACATGCGGAAGACAAAATGTGCACGTCAAAGATCCCGTCATTCTTGTCAACGTTGGGTGGGCTACTAAAACACGAACATACCCAGCATACATCCCCGAAGTCGGAATGCGGCTACCTTTACTGGGGGCAAAAAGGGGTCGCATATACAAAAGCATCACCATTGGTGAACCTAGGAGCTGTAGCCGAGGAACGAAAAAGATGTTCGCGTTCGGTGGGTTACGGAAACACGAACACGCCCAGCATACGTCACCGAAGCCAGAATACGGCTGCCTTCATGGTGCGCTGAATGTTCCAGTGGTGAACCTCAGACTGCTAGTCGAGGAACGATTAAAAAAACAACACCCTGTTTTAATCCATACATATTTGTACAGTTTTCATCTGAGGTTTTATACATAACTGACGAGGTGATGGTATCCCTGATCATTATGGCCTCAGTGGTGGGCGGGGCCATCTCTATAAACAACAAGATTGGAATGGAGTGGATTGTTCCCCTTCTTGTTCTTCTTGTTCTTCTTGTTCTTCTTCTTGTTCTTCTTCTTGTTCTTCTTCTTGTTCTTGTTCTTGTTCTTGTTCTTCTTCTTGTTCTTGTTCTTGTTCTTGTTCTTGTTCTTCTTCTTCTTCTTCTTCTTCTTCTCCTCTGAACGCTCAGACTTTTGTTGTCTGTCTTATGAGCGAAATTGCGTCACGCTGCCGTTAAATGCCTGACAAGTCAGGCCCAGCGCATCCAACTTCGGCATAAGGGAAAATTGTTATATTTAAAGTATTCCTGGGGGTGTGGAAGGCAGGAGAAAGAACCAAGAAGGCAGAAAATAGACAAGACGACGGAGACAGGAAGAAAAGGAGCGAGGCAGAAACAAAGAGAGGGATAGAAAAAAGGGAAATCCTGGCACAGACTTTGAAGAAGGTGGGGATGCTATTTATAGTGACTGCATTGGGTTGGTTTGCTGGGCAGGTTCTACATCCA
>JAQIHA010001165.1:10000-12048 GCA_028751875.1 Rapana venosa
ACAGATGAAGACAGTTACAGAGATAAGAGGGTGCCCCCCCCCCCTCTCTCTCTCTCTCTCTCTCTCACACACATACATACACACACACACTCACTCACTCACCCACCCATATTCTCTCCCTAAACGACTGTATAGTTTTAAATTTCTTCTTGGTTTGTTTCTTGTTTTTATTGTGTGGATGTATGGGTATTAAATTTATTTCACTATCATGACATATAATTTGAAACGAGTATAATCTAAAATGAGTGTTGATGGGATCGCATACTGTTTTGGGATTTATATATTGGAGATTATCTCTGAAATACACACACACACACTCTCTGTCTCTGTCTCTGTCTCTCTCTCACCTTTTATCGTCCTGCTTATACTCATAGTATATCCTGATGAAGGATTCATATTTTCATATTTTCAATACTTTATTGGATTTGCTTCTGTACTTAAGTTTTAATGAGTGGCCTATTTCAATATCTTATAATTATGTGTAACAAGTATGTGTACCATTTGACAATGTGTAGATGTTTATCTTTATGACTTATTAAGTTTGGTTGTGTTATTTTTCTTGGCTTTGTTGTTGCTCTTGCTCCTGTTGTTTGTCTGTTTTTCTCTTTTTTATCATCTTTTGTTGGTTTGGTTTTTGCTTCTCTTTTGTTTGTTTGTTTGTTTTGGTTAGGTTTTTTGGGGGTGGGGGCAGGGGTATTCTTAGGATTTTCTTTTAATTGCTTGCTTTGGGGGGGGGGGGGGGGTTGTTGGGGGGGAGCTGTTTTGAAAAGGGTTATTTCCCCTTGTTTTTATTGTGAGACTGTATAAGTATTGGGTTATTATTATTAAGATGTATCCTAACGGGCGGGGACTGGATGTAAAAAAGCACATGTGTGCTTATTCATTATCCTCGAAATAAAAGAATTTGTCATTGTCATTGTCATTGTCATTGTCATTGTCATTGTCTCTCTCTCTCTCTCTCCTCTCTCTCTCTCTCTCTCTCTCTCTCTCTCTCTCTCTCTCTCTCTCTCTCTCTTCTATTGTTATTGTGTATTCTAATAAAGGGCATATTCATACTTTCGATTTTCAATATTATTTTGGACTTGTTGACTGTACTTGAGCTCCAGTGAATCTCCTATTTTAATATCTTATTACCACGTGTAACAACTATGTGTACTATTCTACAATATGAACGTGTTGTTATTGCTGTAGTTGTTACTTTGTTCTTGTTGGTAATTTGTTTGGGTTTTTTCGCTTGTTTGTTTTTTGTTTTGGTGTATGTGTGTGTGTGTGTGTGTGTGTGTGTGTGTGTGTGTGTGTGTGTGGTGTGTGTGTGTGTGTGTGTGTATGTGTGTGTGAAGGGGGGAACGGTGCTTTTTTTTTTTTTTTTTTAATTGTTTTTTTTGTTTGCTTGTTTTGGGGGGGGGGGGGGGTTATGGTTTTTTTTTCCATTTGTTTGTTTGTTGTTGTTTTTTCTTGTTTTTTTGTTTTGTTTATTTGAAGGGTGTTTTTGTCTGCTTTTTTGTTGTTGTTGTTGTTGTTGTCTTTTTTTTCTTTTCTTTTTTCTTTTTTTTTCTTTTTTTGTTTGTTGTTGTTGTGTTTTGTTGTTTTTTTTTGGTGTGTGTGTGTGGGGGGGGGGGGGGGGGTTCTGGGGTATGTTTTGTCTTTTGCTCGTCTGGGGTTGTTTGTTTGTTTGTTTGTATGTTTGTTTGTTTTTTCTTCTTCTCTCTTTTTCTTTTAAAAAAAAGTTGTTTTTTTTCCTTTGCTTCTTCTGCTTGAAAGTATGAGTACTGAGTGCATTTTTAAATGTGACCCCATGGGCGGGGACTGGATGTAAAAAAGCACATGAATACTTATTCATTATCCTGGAAAAAAAGATTGTGTTTCTATTACTTACAATGTGTAGATGTTCTTTTTATGACTTTATTGCCTTTTCCCCTCTTTTATTATGTGAGTGTAAAGGGTATGTTTTTTTTTACCATGACATTCAATTTGCATGAGATAAATTAAAAAGTGTTTTGTTGATGTGTGCTATGTGAGTATTACTATTTAGTATTAAATCCCTGAAA
>JAQIHA010001166.1:0-12049 GCA_028751875.1 Rapana venosa
CAAAAACCTTTTTTTTCCCCCCCCCCCCCCCCCCCCCCCCCCCCCCTTGTTTGTGTGTTTTGTTTTTGCGTGTTTCGTTTTGTTTTTTTTGTTAAAGATTTTTTTTAAAGTATTTTCTTTTCGGTTTGGTCATTTTCTTCTTTCTGTTTCAAAGACCTGACATCCTTAATATTAATGGACTAACAGACTACTACTGCTGCTGCTACTACTGCTGCTGCTGCTCCTGCTACTCCTCCTCCTCCTCCTCTTACACTACTAATGATAATAAATACACAGTAAACCACACACTTTGTTTTCCAAAGTGGTTAGTACAGATATCCACTTGACATACTTCAAATTTCATTTTATTTTTTCAAAATTAACGACAATGTTGATGATTCAGTTTTTGTAAACCCCCTTGAATCGGAAAGATAAAATTCAAACTAATGTACATGTACACCAATGTTGTAATGAGACCAATCAAGAGACCATCTTCACTTGTCCCCGCAAGAAAAACAAAATAATCTCACGTCTCGGTTTTTTCCCGCATACAAAACTGCTTGTTTTACTCCCAACAATGAAAAACTGCTTAAAGCCTGAAAAGTTACCAGCGCAGAAGAATTATATGTGAACTTAATGTTGCCCTCATTACAACACTGCCACGTATGTATGTTGCACTTGTTTTGTATTCCTGACTTAATATATCCAAACAGACAAAACCTGTATGTATGGATAAATCTGTTTTATTAGCTTTGGACCCTAAACTTGAAAATCTGTAAGTCATCATTTCTGGCCATCAATCTGCTGAATCAAAAAGGTTACTGTCTTAAAACTCGACTGATGAATTAGAATAAACGTTAAAGTTATGCCTTGACCGCTACACTGCTATTACTGTAAGATGATTTCGGTTGACTCATCCCCTTTTGTCAGATACTACTTTTTTAAAAAAAAGAAGAGAAAAACAACAACAAAAACAAAAAAGCCCACCTCCTTTAACAACACAACAAGGAGGGAAAGGCATCGAAATTGCATCACGAAAACTGATACATCTCTGCTCGCTTCAGATAGATACCCAAAGCTATTCCGCTGATCCCAGTATCAAAGGCAAGTCATTTCTCTCGTTTTCGCTCAATTAAACTGGTTCCAAATAAGGAATCCCCGCGGCAGTTAAACAGAAGGGCACACGCCACTCGCCCCGTTTTACCCCCACTCTCTCCAAAGTTAAAAATCACGGAAAGAGATCATTCAAGCTTTAATCAACTTTGAAAAAGGCCCTCCGGATCTGACTTAGGTCATGCCTTTGTTGCTATTTCAGTCTTTTCTCCAGCGATGAGATGGAAGGAGATCTGAGGAGCTAATGAGATGATAACTAATCCCCTTAATCCCCCGCAGGTGTTAGAAACCAGCTCATAAAATGCAATATATTCAAGAACATTCTGCCCATGCGCCAAGGGACGCTAAGTTTAGACGCTTTCCTTTGTTGTTTGACTATCACATTTTGTTGTTTTTTCTATGTTTTTTTTTTTTAAAGGCAGTAACTTACTTCCACATCAAAAGGGCACCTAATTAACTACAAACCATTTCACCATAGTTACATACAAGATTCAATAATCTTAGACGATGAATAAATTATAAAATCTGACAAATTAAATTTGAAACACATATTATACCTCTTGAGGGACACTTGATTTGAAATAATAATAATAATAATGTATGGAATTTATATAGCGCTGAATCTTGTAAAGCAACAAATCAAAGCGCTCAGATTTTATTTCATACCACTTTAAGTCACGGCAGATTTCTCTCCGTGAAATTCGGGCTACTCTCCCCGGGGAGAGCGGGAGAACGCGTCGCCACTTAGCGCTGCGCCACCCTTTCACCCTTTTTTTTTTTTCTGCAGCTGTATTTGTTTCCCTATCAGAGTGGCTTTTTTCTAAGAATTTTGCCAGGGACAACTCTCTTGTTGCCGTGGGTTTTTTTACGTGCGCTAAATAATTACGTGTAACACACGGGACCTCGGTTTATCGTCTCATCCGAAAGACTAGCGCCCAGACCACCACTCATGGTCTAATGGATGGGGGAAAAATTTCCGGTCCAAACGGGGTACGAACCGCCGCACACTTCAGACCCGGACTTTTCACTTTCTAGACAGGCGCGTTACCTCTAGACCACCGATCCACCTAATCATGTGTATCAACTCATCAATGAATATAGATCATGATGATGCATATTAATCTGAGCAGCTGACTGTATTTACCTAACAATTACACAAGAAAACTGACTTGATGAGAAGAATGCAAATTCAGTGTTTGTGGAGGTTATAGGGTGCATGGGTAAGAAAAAGGATGCTAGCGTTTAAGCACCCATGTATTTGTTAAAGGTGACAGGTTCAGAATTTTTTTTTTAATACTAACAGACAGACCAACAGCAAATAGAATCCAAACTCAGACAGAGCCCAAACAAAATCTATGCACCTCAGCAGAATAATCTTTCACTTTCAAAAAACACCACAATGTATATATTTTCACTAACAGATGAAAATATTTTCACTACCACCACAGCCGGAGACGACTATATTTTCACTATCCCTTAAAGTCCACGAAGTAAACTGAAAAAGAACACGCGTTCTTGAGCTTTAGAATTAAAGCAACACTGAAATGATAGCAAACAATTTCGTTCGGGTCAACAAACAGAACTGAAAAAAAACCACAAAAAAGTGAAGGGGCCCTAAGTATGCCAAAGCCCTTCAGTAATCACCAACTGTTCCTTCTGGGGAAAAAAGTTATATTATTCTTTCTTACATCAGATCTTTAAGGTACCCATCCACCTCTAAAAAAACAAAAACAACAACTAAATAAGTCAAAAGAAACAATGTTTGGGTAAGAACTAATCTTTTATTACATAGTCTAGATCTGACTCGGCCTTTCCTGTCAGTACCGACGCCATACAGATTACGGTGAATTTCGCGCGGGCCGGGGGGTACAAACGGAACTCAACAGTCTAAGCCACATGTCCTTTCGTATATTTATAACCCGCTTGTTTGTTTTCATGAGGGTTTGAGGGCTCTATTCCATGATCGTTTGGTTTTTAAGCTTCACGGGTCACCCTTAGCGCGTTTGATCTAAGAGCTACATCTTTTTTTTTCCCAGCTCTGGTGGTGGTGTTTAGGTTCGGAGTCCTGTTTTTTGAGGCGAACAGCCGGGCGTAAGTTTACCGTCTGGTTTGTTTCTGTAACAGGTTAGGGTTTACGTGATCGCAGTCGGTGTTTGGATCAGGCTGTGGAGTGTTTATTCGTCTGGTAACAGCGCCCTTATCTTTCTCCCTGTCTGTTTCTAACGCTCTCTATTTCCATCTTTCCCACTCTTCCCAAAACAAACTCTCTGTCCACACCTTTCCTCTTGCACTCTGGAAGTGCTGTGCCATTGCTGTTGTTTATATGTCTGTGAATCTGTTCTCTCCCCCACCCCCTCCCTGTGTGCGTGTGTGTGTATGTGTGGTCTGTCTCATATGTCTTTCATTCCAATCACTCAATTTTGCCAGTCACAACTGTCACCTCTCACCGACACAAAAAAAGCCTTCACTAGGTAACCCCCCCCCCCCCCCCCCCCAACAATCATTGTTCATAAACTATAAACTGACCTTGTCAATTCCACCCGTCAACCCATCACCTTCCTCTACAATTTCCTCTCTCTCTCTCTCTCCCTCTCTCTCTCTACGCGCGTGCGCAAACACACACGCGCGCGCGTGCACACATATGTATATGGAGGGGTTGGATGGAGAGAGACAGACAAACGAGAGACAGACAGACAGACAGACGGACGGACAGGACAGACAGTAAAAAAAGCGAAATGTCACAGAACAGTTAAAGGCGTGGGAACGCAGCCAAAGGTGGTATGATACATGTTAGATCTCTGACATCCAGCGACTATGGCGGTGAAGACAGGTCCTGCCTCTGCCCTTCTATTAACCCTCTAACACCGCCAGCCACTGATCTCCGCCATGATACCATCACCGTCCGTGACACCTCTCCCGCTGTGAGCAGTGGCCTACATTTCAGTAGCCAGAGATACGTCCTTTTTCAAACTGTTCGGGTCTTGTTGTTTTTTTGTGGTGTTTTTTTTCTACTTGTGCTTCGGTGTTACTCTGATTTCAATCTTCTTGTAGTGGGGGGCTTATATAAGCGATGTCGGACTCTGATTCTGTCAGTCATGTCTATCCTACCTGTCAAGTCTATGCCTACTGTCTCTGAAAAGTCCAGACTTCCTTCCTACCCATTCATAAAACTCTCTCTCTCTCTCTCTCTCTCTCTCTCTCTCTCCTCTCTCTCACACACACACACACACACACACACACACAGACATACACACACACACACAAATGACACACACATGCTATCAACGGTTCAATCTGCATCCAATCGTCTACTCCGCCACCACCCCCTTTCCTACCCAAAAAAATATTGTTAAAGAATCTTCTTCTAACGCTCAGATGTCATGGAATTAATAGGACGGGATGGTTTGTTTTTTAATTAATAAAAACAAACAAAAAAGGACCAGTTTCAGTGATAAATTCAAAATTATCTCAGCTCCTCCTCAATTCACTCCTAATGAAAAATAAATGCAAAAAACCAAAATAACAAATGCTCTTTACCAAACCAGAGGGCAAGAAGGCGTGAGAACACTGGGAGGAAATGGTGCGTGTCTATGGCATACAGAAAGATAAGACAACACACTGGCTTTTAAGCCTCCGCCCTCTCTTACACGAGGAACAAAAAAGCTGTTTGTATTTCAATATTGTGTACACAAGATACCCCGCAAGCATAGAGCTAAGACTGTAAGACGATCCGCATAATGATACCCTAACTGTGAAACCTGTCTCCTGATGTTTAAGAGCGGGCATTAACAGCAGATTGATTTTAACTTTCCTTTTACTATTACTTCTTTGCAGCTTCTCGCAAAGTTGTAAAGTGGTTTTCGTCGTAAAGTGGACAGCTCAAGACTAAAAATTTCCTCCCTCGGACTGGAAGCCTCCTGTGCAATTTTACCTTCTCCTTTTCTTCACCATGTGGGCTGCCAGTGCACAGACTACAAAATCACAAGACAAACGATTCCAAAGCTGAGAATTCCGATAACAGATTTCCCCAGAAAAGTCAGGGAGTATTCATTAATATATTCTCAGTCTTGACTGAGGTTTTAACTGTTACATAATTTTATTACCATTAGTTTGGGTGGTGTATTCATGAGTGTTAGTTAATAAGAACAAAAAACAACAAACTAAGCAGTTTCAAATTGATTTTCGGCTACGTTAAACCAGGTTCACGCAGTTGAAGGTCTTAATCCAGTTAGCTACAATTTGCATTTAAGGACACCACACACACGCGCGCGCGCGCGCGCGTACTCTCTCTCTCTCTCTCCCCTCCCGTGTGTGTGTGTGTGTGTGTGAGTGTGTGGGTGCGTGGGTGTGCACTTGCGTGCGTGCGTGCGTGTGTGTGTGTGTGTGTGTTATGAGACTGCCCATGATAAAAAGGCTAAAATGATTGTTTTCATTAACAAAACCTCTCCCTTGACCCTTCGACCTACTTTCCCTGAAGGAGGGGAAGGGCACGTATGGTTAGGGGATGGAGACGCAGAGGTTAAGGCAAAGAGGCGATGATGGGTGTGTATACATTTGTATACAGTATATGTTTGGAGATTTAATATATGTACACACAGAATGTAAGATACCATTTTTCATTCAACGTCACTTTAACTTGACATCACGACCTATAATTTACACATACACACACACACACACACACTCTCTCTCTCTCTCTCTCTCTCTCTCTCTCTCTCTCTCTCTCTCTCATATCCCGCGCGCGCGCGTGTGTGTGTGAGGAGATAGATACATATAGATAGATAGATAGAGACAGAAAGCCAGAGAGAGTGTGTGTGTGTGAGTGTGTGTGTGTGTGTGTGTGTGTGCGCGTGTATGTGCGTGTTACGTAGCATGTGTACTATGTTGTGTGTCTGAGTGTTCGTACGCGCATGCGTCCGTGTTCAAATTCATTTAACATCTTTTCACAAGTTGTGATATTAGACGGTGCGTCCGTGTGTGTGTGTGCGCGCGCGCATGCAGGTACGGGTGCGTGCATGCACGACATTTGCTTTTTGAAGTAAAATTAGTAATGATCGACAAACTCGTGCCATAGCACTAAATCGGTACACTTTTATTTGCGAAGTCAACAGCTTGGAACATAAAGTAGCCCTAGTGGATGTCATGAACTTTGGACTTTTCACTTGATAAAATACTACAGTGCTAGACCGCTACTTTAATGATAAAAACAAGCATGACAGCAAAAATGCGTAAAGTACACACAGAGAGAGAGAGAGAGAGAGAGAGAGAGAGAGAGAGAGAGAGAGAGAGAGAGAGAGAGAGAGAGAGAGAGAGAGAGAGAGAGAGAGAGAGAGAGAGAAATATAATTAATTTGTCTTGTTGGCTTGGAGAGTGAAGTTCAGGGGTTGTATTTTTCGTTGTTTTCCTTCTTCTTTTTGTTGTTGATTCGTTTAACTTTTGGTTTTTCGTTGTTTTGTTTGTTTTGTTTTTGCGGTTTTTTTTGTTGGTGGGTTTGGAATGTTTTGGGTTTTTTGTGTGTTTCGGTTTGTTTTTTTTTTTTTTTTTTTTTTGGGGGGGGGTGGGGGGGGGGGGGGGGGGGAGGTGATATTTGTTCCTAGTCCAACCAGCCATGGTGTCATGCAGAGTGACAGGAACCATGTCAAATCAAATTAAGGTAAAAAAAAAAGTAACAACAACAAAAGCAACAACAAACCAAACAACAACAACATCAGCATTACAAACAAATCCACCCACACCAAAACCCCAAATTCCTCAGGAAAGCCGCAGCGGGACTACTGTCATCACCAGTTATCAGCTGGTGGCCTCACACACAGGATTACAGATTTCTCCCGCCTACAACAACTCGCCTGATTAATGACACATCTTCCCCTATACCCTCTAATCCCCCAAGTCACAAACTCCCAAAGTGCCGAGCTGGGGAAGAAAGAGGGATTCGATTCGGGGATTCGGATGTCAGGGTCTTTACTTGGGCATTTACAACAGTTGCTTCTGTGATAAGGTCATAGCCATGAGACACGAGAGATCTGCGGGACTTCATATCTTTAGCGGATTCCGGGGTTGAGATTATATCGGTCAGTTGACATTCCTTGAGGGTTGGTTCATTCTGGAAAAGAATGACGTTGGTGAAGTTATATCAATGTACTCTAATTGCCGGACAGGGTTTCGTTTTTAATAACATGCCAGTCATGATGTTTTATTCTCGAAGGCTTGGTACCCAGATATCAATGCTTTATTAACTGCCGGCTAGTAAGTGTACTTTCATTCGATATAACATACCAGCAAGGATTGCGCTTAAAGTTTATTCTTAGTCGTTATTGATGAATGATTAAAAAATGGTATAAGTTGATAATAGAAACCAAATACCGATGGCAATGCACGCAAAATGTTCTTGTTGATTTAAAAAAACACAAAAAAACAAGGAGAGAGAAACCCACCACCTTCCCTTCTGCCTAGGCGAAGTGCTTAACGCCTTGATAGATACCGGCACAGACAGATAGATCTTGATAGACAGACAAGAAACATAGACAAGAAAAAGACAGATAAACAAATAAAATGGGCCGATTCCTCCCCAAAAGCACAAGCGGCTAATACAAGCGGAAAGGTTCTGGTTCCCAGTTTGCTCGCAAAGAGAACAGTCAAGAAACAACACGCATCAAGACTAGCACGAACACAGTCACGTTCAGAAAAGGCAATCACACACATATCACAACGCCTGACATTATCCCACAGAACAAGGTTGATGTAAGTCGTTGGGCAAAAACTGGTCAACCTTCGTAAAGAGAGAGAGAGAGAGAGAGAGAGAGAGAGAGAGAGAGAGAGAGAGAGAGAGAGAGAGAGAGAGAGAGACAGACAGAGAGACAGACAGACAGACAGAGACAAACAGAGACACAGAATGAGAGACAGACAGACAGAGACAGAGAGATCTATCCACAGCCTACTTCGGCAATTGGCCCTGCTAGCCTGTCACTCATTGGGGGTGGGGTGGGGGTGACAGTAAAAGTCAGGATGGACAAAGGTCAAAGGGCTTCTACCAGGTCGGGTGCCGGATGCATGTCGCTTCCTCCCATGGGAACGGCCCAGCTTCCGTGGATTTGGGCATCTATTTTTTTTCTCTGCAGGTGCATTTTCGCCAGGCTTTGTGGCGACAACGGTATGAGCTGTTTCACGTTTGTTTTGATTTTCATTGTTAATTTTTGCCTGTTTGTTTTTCTTCCACTTCTTGCCATCCCCATTACTGCGCGCGCGCGCACGCACGCACGCACGCACACACACACACACACACACATATATATATTGTCCACTATCCAACACAGAAATGGCCACAATAATGATAAAGATACCGATAACAAACAGTGACAACAGCGCGAAATGACAACCTGACGACAACACTCCGCGACATGTGTCCGACAGTATCCCATCTGTAGCACAAAATCTCTCTCTCTCTCTCCTCTCTCTCTCTCTCTCTCTCATCTCTCTCTCTCTCTCCTCTCTCTCTTTTCTCTCATATATAAATATTCGTGTTCGAGTTCTCTCTCTCTCTCTCTCCCCTCTCTCTCTCCTCTCTCTCTCTCATCTCTCTCTCTCTCTCTCTCTCCTCCCTCCCTCCCTCCCTCCCTCCCTCCGTTGTCGTGCCTAAACTAAGACAAAAGAGAATCTGCATGTTTCAGCGAAATATCACCAACAGCCATGTATGTTTAAGGTAAAGTTCGCTGATTCCATTTGCAAAGCACATCCACGTTTGTAGCTGTTCTCTTTTTCTACATAAACCATTTAGAGTTTCAAGACATTGCAACCTTATACAGATAACCGACTTTCAATTTGTTGTTCACTAAGATAAATACATTGCTTTCACTTTTCCTTTCCCAAAGAAATGTATATTTCTTTTTCTTCCACCAAGCCCTTAGTGAAGGGCATACATATCATCCATCCCTGAAGCCGGAAAGCGGCTACCTAAATGGTGGGTAAAAACGGCTGCATACGCAAAATCTCGCCATTAGTGAACCTTGGAGCTTTAGCCGAGAAACAAGGGGTGAAAAACCCTATCATCAAAATCTCTCTCTCTCTCTCTCCCTCCCCTCCATCCCCTTACAAACAATTTAATTCCAAGTCCCCATGTGTCGCTTTTCCGCTTTGTCAACGGTTCGTAAGTTCAGAGATTGTTGGTAACATGTGTCCGATTTGGCGATTTGAAATTTCATCCTTCCAGTTTTGACAGATTGTGCATTGTGACATGAAAGCTATTTTCGTTGGCTTTGTCTTCGTTTCTTGTTCATATTTTTTCCCCTCTGTTTTTTTCTGTTTCGAAGAAAATCTTGTTTCTTCCTCTCCCTCCTCCTCATCTCTTTTCCCCCTTTATTCCACTTATTTCTCCTCCTCTTTTCCTCCTTTCCCCTACTCCTCCGATTCTTTTTTTTAACCAGCTGCTCTAACATTCTCCTCCTCCTCCCTCTTTCTTCGTCTTCTTGGTCTGCTTCACTCATCATTACAGACTACCGTAGATAGATGCTGAGGCGGGATAGCCTAGTGAACAGGTCGTGATCTGATGGCTCGGGGTCGAGCCACCACCAAAGCACCCGTACTGACTCCACTCCCCCCAAAGTCCCTCGGATGAAGCTAAAAACCGAGATCCCGTGTGTAATCGCACGCAAGACATTTTGAGCACACGTTAAAACCCGTTCTGCCTTTTGGAACAGTAGGCCACTGCGTGCTGATAAGAAGAGATGACAATTAAAAAAAACAACCGCATGCACTCTGGTAAAAACCGCATACACACTGGTATCGTGTTTAGACGTAGACATCATCCCCGAAATCGGAATGCAGGTACCTTAAAAGATAATGGTAGGCAAAAAAGGATCGTATACGAAAAAATCTCACCATTGGTAAACCTCATAGCTCTAGCCAAGGAATGAAAAAAAAACAAAAAACCAAGAAAAACGAGACAGATGCTGTTGTCGTTGGTGCTGTTGCTGGATGTTGTTTGTGTTTACTGATGCGTGTTGTTATTGTTGATGTAACCGTGTACACGCGAAAAAGGATGGGATTGGCAAGATGTGTGTCTAATGTGAGATGAGGGGTTAGTTACCAAGACCAAATGACTAGGTAAGACTGATTCGACAAGCTGCCACAAAAATGGGAGGAAGAGAGAGAGAGCGAGAGAGCGAGAGAGAGAGAGAGAGAGAGAGAGAGAGAGAGAGAGAGAGAAGAGAGAGAGCGAGCGAGCGAGAGCGATAGGGTGAGACGGAAGGAGAGGAGAAAGAGAGAGAGAAAGAGAGAGAGAGAGAGAGAGAGAGAGAGAGAGAGAGAGAGAGAGAGAGAGAGAGAGAGAGACGGACAGACAGACAGTGACCGGAAGGAAAAGAGGGATCCAATTATAAAAAAAAAACCACAAAAAAGGAAATATAAAAAGGCGGTCGGGTGTGTGTGTGTGTGGTGTGTGTGGGGGGGGGGGTGGGGGGGGGGGGGGGGGGTGCAAGGGCAAAAATGAAAAGAAAAAAGAATGAGAGGAAGAAAGAAAGAAAGGGAAGAAGAATGAACATAAGGAGGGGGGGGGGGGCGGGGGGGGGGGGAGGGGGGGGGGGGGGGGGGGGGGGGGGGGGGGGGGGGGGGGGGAGTATGAAAAAAAAAAGCTATACAAAATAAAGATGCTTAAAACTATCATTGACAGAATCAACAACTGCCGCATCTCTGCTGCACCAACAGCGGTTTCTTCCTCAGTTTCCTAACCATAATGGAAATGTGTCAACTTAACATCAATCCTCAAATTAACCAAACGTCTTCTTTTTTCTCTTTTAGCCCGAGGGAGGCTTTTACATAAGCCGAAAACTTGTTCCGACAAACACTTGGGTCTTGTGTTCTTTCTTATTTGCTCTTATCATTAAACCAGGTGCTTCTTGTTCTAGAATTTTTGACCGAAAGGTTTTATTTGTAGTCCTACACACAACAGGAGAACTCTGCCGGTAACTCTACTGTCGTCCAAAATTGGTACTGTACTGTTTTTTGGACAACAGTAGAGTCACTGCGACACCGTGTCCTGTGGATGAATAATCGTCATCCTCTAAGAGATCCAGGAATTTGAGCTCTTCCCTTTTTATGACTGACAGCTGCAAAGCTCGAATTAAACAAACTATATTTGGACAGAGGCCACAAAAACATGATAGGTTTAAAGTACTCTCGTTTTACACCTTTGAAAAAAACAACGTATGTTCGTTATGATACCGGGCTACTGAGGCCCTGAAAGTAAAACGCACCGTCATTTAATTTCCAGCCCATCTTTCTCCTCCTTATATTTCCCCAATTCCCTGAAGAATGATTGGGCCACTGCACAAAGGAGCAGCTTACAAGATTCTCCCACTTATTCCGGTTATGTACCAAAGCCTACAACTACTTAATTCTCCTACGAAGAATAACATTATTCCAGTAATGCAACTCAGTGTCTGACAGTCCGTGAAATATACAAACAGGTTCAGAATTCAATCAGCACTAGCAACGTTTTTTCCCCCACCTTCAAGTCGATAACCGCGGGTTATCCGAAACTTTATTGGAAAATCTTGTAGCAACTTTGAGCCCAAGAAAACCGCGATACCATCCTCCCACTCCTTCCTGACCATTTAATTGAGAAAAGAAGGTTTAAAATTTATACACATCAACACCACACCAACTCTTTAAATTGAGCCAGTGAATTCAAATAGCTTCGCTTAAATTCTGTCTCCGGGCAAACATTTACACTCCGATTGAGATTACAGGCAAGAATTTTCGGTATCTTGTATCCCCAATTTCAGTGTTTATCTATCTCGGGGCAACTGTTTACATTGTGACGGATTACACGTAAGAATTTTCAGGTATTTTTATATCCTAGACTCGTTGCTTGTTAGTTAAGGTATTTGGGGAACGTTGTATAACGTGTTACGGTGCTTGAGCAGAAACCTTTCTAACATAAATATATTCAGAAAAAAGAAAA
>JAQIHA010001167.1:0-12043 GCA_028751875.1 Rapana venosa
CCCCCACACCCCACACTTTTTAACACACACACACACACACGCAACACACACACCACACACACACACACACACCACACATACACACACACACCCACGCCCCACACGCACACACACACACACACACATTTTAACACACACACACAAAAAACTTTTTAAAACAACACACACACACAAAACACACATTTTAACACACCCCACACACACACACACACACAACACACACACCACACACACACACACAAAACCACACACACACACACACACAGTTAGACTTTTAGTTAATATTTGTACAGACAATCAATTATATATATTAAATGGCCGAACATTAGGAGATTTACAGGGTAGATTTACATGCTTTCAACCTCAAGGTTCTAGTGTTGTGGATTATTTCATTTGTTCAAAATCATTTATGAAAGAGGTGAAACATATGAAAGTTAGAGATTTAATGGAATACTCTGATCATTGTCCACTAGATTTAGATATAGATATACCAGATATAGACAAAACACGTTTGCAGAGGTCTATAAAATAGTAAGAGACACACAAGCAGAGTATATTACTAAAGATTCACCACAACAAACACGTTTTGTATGGGATACAAATTCCAAAGGACAATTTGAAAAGGCACTTCTACTACCAGCAATACAATCACACATAACACAAATAAAAACTGAAACAAATACAGTATTAAAACAAATAAAACAAAGTACAAAGCAGCCTGATTCCACAAACGTAATAAATGAACATTCCAGACAACTGTCTGATATCTTTCTCAAAGTGGCACAATTAAGCTTGAGGACCAGAAAGTCAAAACCGGTAAGAAGAATTAAACACAATAAAAAAATGGTTTGATTCGGAATGTAACAGTACAAGAAAAGAAGTAAAGTCTCTACTAAATGCAATAAATAGAACCCCGTATAAACCTGAACTTCGAGAAAAATACTTTATGAAAAGAAAACAATATAATACTTAATAAAAAAGAAAAAGAAAATCTTCAAAAATTCACTGGTATCACAGCTACATGATGCCATTGACGAAGATCCGAGTATATTGTGGAAAACTTTACAAAAATTAAAAGAAAGTGAAGATGATGGATTAAAACATCATAATCATATTAGTAGCAGTAAATGGACTGAACACTTAAAAACACTTATTGTAAAGAACCGCAAATAGATCCAGACCACAAAAAGCAAGTACTAAGCAGTTTTAATGACTTAAAAGTATCTAATAACCCACTGCTAGAAAGCAAATTACAACTGAGGAAATTACAAAAACAATCAAAAAGTTGAAAAATAACAAAATCGCCTGGAAAAGATGGAATCACAAACGAAATGATCAAATCAGTTTCATCTAATGTTATAGAGATAAATGCGGAATATTTTTCAATTTAGTATTAGAAACGGGTATTATATCCCTGTGACTGAAAGTAGGAGTGAATGTCCCAATCTATAAGAACGGATGCATATACAACCCAGAAAAACTACAGAGGAATAACGTTGACAAACACTATTGGAAAACTTTTTTGTCAAATACTGAACCATAGAATTTCTGAATATTTAGAAAATAACAATAGTATTGTTAGAGAACAAGCTGGTTTCAGAAAAGCATGCAGAACACAACGGACCATATCTTCCTACTTAACAATTTAATAGATAGTGTAACTGAAAGTAAAAACTAAAAGACTTTATTGCTGCTTTGTAGATTTTCCAGAAAGCGTTTGATAATGTGTGGCACGAGGGTCTTCTTATAAGTTCAACGAAATCATGAATAACAGGCAAATTTTTATGGCATTTTAATAAACAATGTATTCCAATGCAAACAATATTTACAAAAATACGAGGCAAAAACACACAGATGAAATCATAGTCAGTATGTGGTAACATTCAGGAAATACAAAGTTCTACATTATTTAATGTATATGTCAATGATATAGTTCAAATATATACTGATGAGGGAAAGATTCGCCATATATAACCGCAAAAAAAGACAGAAATTTCCTTGTTGACTCTATGTGATGGACTGGGCAAGCTATCAACAACCAAAATAGGTCTTCAAAAACTAAACTGAATAAACTGCAAGAATACTGTTCTAATTGGGGTTTAAATATAAACAAACAGAAAACAAAGGTTTATGTCTTTACGAGATCACCTCCTAAAAATTCCATTTCATTTTAAATGTGAGAGAGATGTAATGAATCAGTAGAAACTTATCAATATTAGGTGTCGTTTTTCATCAGAACCGGGAATTTAAGCAAACACAAGAACATTTAGTAAAACAAAGCAACAAAGCAATATACGCCTTCTAAAAGGGCTATTCATGGGACAAGATTTTTAATGACTACTATAATAATGCGTTTATTCGACTCACTGCTAATCCCCTGTTTTAACCTATGGAGCAGAAGTTGGTTTCCTTTTTGTTTTAATGGGGATACGTATAATATATTGATAAACTGTTCAAGGCATGCTTATCCAATCAGTTTTTGTATGAGAATTTTCATTGTAAAATGTATGTAACAAATGTAGGAGTTATAAAAAAGCATTAGTACTACCCACCTTTTGGGTGACTTAGGGAGTATTTCATGACCCTTAAAATCAATTATGCCAGATAATCATCATTTTGGATTCATTTGAAAGATCAAAACCAGACTCTTATATTAGAATAGTTTACGATTATTTGTATCAGAAGAATACTTACCGATGAATGGATAAACACAGTGAAAAATAGTCTGTACACAATTGGATTCAAACATGTCTGGAGAACCTCAAAGCACTCTTAATGTTAATTCGGTTGAGTTATCCTTGTTAGAAGAAAACTCGGAGGACATGATTAAACATTGGGATCTACAAAAGAAAGAGTTTGCAAAAACTAAATTTTATGATATTGCTCCAAAGATACAAGATTGGAACCAACTTAGTTAAACTATTGAAAACTAAACTCATAGAAGACTTATTGTAAATTCGCAAAGCTGTCACAATTTATGATAGAGAAAAGGGAGACTCCAAAATATTATCCAGGGAAGGACGAAAATGTAGACACTTACAAAATTGAAGACGAATTTCATTTACTTGTGAATGCATTGTTATATGATGAACTCAGAAATAATTTGTTATTAAAAATCAAAACGAGAGACAAAGAACGCAAAAACTGTGTCCATTAAACTTAAGTGACATAATCACAGTTTGATATATATCAAGCAGGATATCATCAGAATATGTGTATGAGTGTTTTGAAAAAAGAGAGAAAGGAAGTAGTAATACAAACATGTTTTTTAGGTGTACATCACTTTTAGCAAAATAAGTTAATTCTAGTTGATGTTTTTGTTGTGTCAAATAAGTCTACATGACTTAAATGGCAATAAATATTCTGAATCTGAATCTGATTCTGAATCTGAATCTGAATCACACACACACACACCACACACACACACACACACCACACACGCACACACACACCACACACACAACACACACACACACACACACGTACCACACCACACATTTAACACAACACACACACCACCCCTCACACACACACCACACACAACACACACAAAACTACACACACACACACACACACTCTCACCCACACACACACACAGAGTCTCTCTCTTTATAGCTGTGATGTAAAAAAAAAGTCTTGTACTCAATTATTACCTCCAGAAAATAAAATTTCTGTCTTATTATCGTTATATCTGACCTCTGTGTCTGTGTCTGTGTCTTTGCTTTTCTCTGTCTCTCTCTCTCTCTCTCTCTCTCTCTCTCTCTCTCTCTCTCTCTCTCTGCTCTCTCGCTACTCCTCTCTCTCTCTCTCTCTCTCTCTCTCTCTCTCTCTCTACACACACACACACACACACACACCACACACCACAAATACACACACGTAAACGCAACACCATTCCTCACACACATGTCACAACACACACACACACACACACACACACACACACACACCACACACACACACACACAAACACACACACACACACACCACCACTAACACACACACACACACCACACTAACCACACACCACACACACCCACTAACCACACACAACACATATTTTTTACCTACATTTTCAGAACAGTATCTGGAAAATGTTTTGAAAATCAAAGCTAGCTTTTGCCATTGACAGATGTGTTATTGAATAGTCCAACTTGAATATTTATTGTAGTTACATTTTTGGTTTTTTCATGTTTCACATTGTTTTTAGTTTTATTTTACTCCTGTTTAAAAGTATTATCATTAGTTTCGTAGGTTTTTCTTCCTCTCCAAAAAATACCAACACATGATGCTATTTCTTAACTTTTTCTCCTTTCTACTCCTTCCTCTCATTCTTTAACCTTTCCATTTACACTTTCTATTTCCTTGTGTAATATCACTTAGAGTAAACAGACGTTAAATTGAAGACAACAACATCAACAACAAACAACAACACAAAAACACACACACCACCACAACACACATCACACTCACACACACACACACCACCACTCACACCACTTACACAACACACACACACACACACACACACACACACACACCCACACACACACACACACACACACAACACACCACACTGAGTTAATCAAGTTGGAGGAGACTGTCTTTAGCTAATCCATAATGCCAGATTTTTATGTAAAAACACACACATGTAAAGACAAGGGGCATGGAATCTCTGAATGCACACAATCCACATTGTGAAGTTTGCCAACAAAGCAAGTAACAGTCAACGCTACAGATGGGGAAAGCAACCAGATAGACTGGTGCTGTGGAAACGGAAGCCTAAACCATGGACCTAGTTCTACCGTCCTTGTGAAGGCAGAAGTTTACCATCAGCTTGGGCTATCTCTACTTCTCCAACCTGTCCTCCTTAGCCAACTCAACGATGACAGAACTCAAAAGGTGAAATTGATGAGCTCAGTGGAAATCATCCGCCGTGTGTGCACGAATCTCAACGCTGAAGGACCAGTTCCGTGACCTGAGGAACCCAAAGATCTAACTGAAACGGATTCACCTCTATAAGGTTAGTCGCCATGTGATGCACACAACGAACACGACGACATGCCATACTCTTTTATGCTCATGCTGAAACAAAAACTCTCATATTCATCAAAAAAATAAGTTTCAATGAAATCAATTTCCATCAAAAAGAAATGAATTGATTCACCAAAAGAAAGGATCAGAGAAAAAAAAAGAGAACAATAACATCATTTGAAATCGGAAATGACTAACAGCCAAAGAAAAATGACATGACGCCTTCTTCCCCTCCTAAACAGTGTCACAGTCCACAAACAAACACACCAAGAACTGCCTGTGTGTGTCTTTATACCAAGATTCTGTGGATCAATTCCTTATTTTCCACGTGGACAGGGGAGACTTTGCGATCATACGCATCATAGTCTTCAGGAACAAGTGCTACAATCAGTCGGTAGAGGATGCTAGGCCTTGTGTGCCGGTGGAAAAAGATGAATATTTTTTTTAAAAAAACACTGCATACACACGGGGTGGATGTAAAAAAGCACGATGACGTGCTTATTCCATTATCCTCGATTAAAAAAAATAGAAAATCAACTGAGGCCCTTTGATTTGTGGCTTTAAAGATTTACCCTATATAAATTCCATACATTTATATACTATATATATATATATATATATATTATATTTATATATTTATACTATATTATATATAAGTGTGTGTGTGTGTTGTGTGTGGTTCGAGTTGTGTGTGCTGTGTGTGTTGTATGTGGTGAAGATCATTCAAATTTAATCCAACAGCGCTCATTCTGTCGTGGGATCAATGATGGCTGTAATCTAGTGATATCAAGGGTGACAGTGTTCACTATCTCTAGGATATCCTTCAAGTGCAGAATTGCCAGTGCTTAATACCTCTGATGAGTATAACAAACATGCCAAAGATCAAACTTGCTACGTTAGAATCTTCCATAATTCATTTCTGTGTTCAGCCAGTACAGAACCACAGAAAATTACAGTCCTTACATTCCCGAGTCGAATGAAGCTACCTACATGGTGGGCAAAATGGCTGCTTACGTAAAATCTCACCACAATTTGTATACTTAGAGTTTAGCCCAAGGAACCAAAATGAGGACAAACAGACATACATGCCAGTTCTGAAAGTCTGCTAGATAGACAAGTAGGAGTAATGCAATGGGGCAGACAACATAATGCAAGAGGAGCTATCCATTAAAAAATGATACAAAGAGCTATAATTAATTATTTTTTGTCCTCCTGTTTATTTCGCCTAACCAAAAAGTCACTATAACAAAAAGAGTGCTGCACGTGCATTTCTGTTCACTGAACAACACATGACCTCTACTATGCATGAGCACAGTTTAAAATTACTGGTTGAGAGCCGGGTGTTGTGGTCTCTGCAAGTTTGCTGGATGAATGTCTCTGTGAACATCTTGACAAGGTATCTTGGGATTTTTTTTTGCTTCTCACTCATGTGTTTCTCTCTCCTTCTATCTGTGTATGCAGGTGTTTCTCTTCCCCATACCTGTAAGTTTCTAGTCATTTTACAATGCCGGCTCCATGCTGTTCTTGTTTGTGGGAGGCTGGTGGGGAAGAAGATGAAGTGGAAATGATTGAACACCTACCATGTTCTCTGGTGTAAATATGTCACTGTTTGTCAGTAAAATATAAAAGATATATATATATAACATATGTATATATATGTTATTTTTTTATAGACACAAACGTTGTTCCTGTGTGTGTGTCGTGTGTTGAATCCATGTGTGAGTGCATGTGTGCTAATCAATGCAGATATATATATTTATAAGGAACAGCGAACATAAATAGAAGTTCCCAAAATGTCAGCTTTGCTGTCTCAGGTTTGGTGAGGGGGAGGGGGGGGGGGGCGTGTGTTCGTGGCTATTATAATGACGTGATGGAATGGACGTCAATCCCATTATAGGTCATTTGTAAAACTTTGTTGGAAGCATTGACAAATAGCTACCATCCAAACAGACAAACACACCCTCGAACCTCATACTCAGAAAAACATGTTAGAAAGAGAGACAAATAAGAATTACAGGATTGAGAGAGAGAGGGAGAGAGAAGAGAGGAGAGAGAGGACCTTACTTTGGACAAGTATGGCCCTTATAGTCCATTGTTACATACACACACACACATCACGCACCCACACACAAAACACACACACACAAACACCACACACACTTGCGCCGCTTGTACAATATGCCCGGTGCACACCACACACACACAAACACACACACACACACACACACACATCACACACACAAACTATCTCCTCTATTATGTATATGTATAGCATATATGAAAATAGGAGGTATATGAATTATGATTATAAACTCTGTTATAGCACAATCCAACATTAAAACGCCTTACAGATACGTGCACATGTTACTTTAAGCATTGTATTGTGTGTACGGATTTCAAATCAATATCCCCATGGGTATAAAAAATACTGTGATTATATTCACTCATCCACATTTATACGGCGAACTATTTCAGTAGTCAAGACATGATCGTTTATGAATGACATGGAGAGGTTTGCTGATATTGCTCTATTACAGAGTGATGAAGATGGGTAGGAGGGATTGGGGTGGGGCGTGGCGTTTTTTTTTTTGTGTTATTGACATTTTACATTGTTGTAACCTGATTGATGTTTATATCTTTAATACACACAGCGGGGAAAAAGTCTAAAAGCACCACCTGTAGGAAAATTTCTTGGTTTGAAGATGTGCAGTGACATTTTTTTTGTTTTTTTGGCTCTAGTGATGTACTGCTAAGATTCATTGTTTATCCATTTTTCTTTAGTTGAGAATGTAACTGTGATTAGACAAGGAGCAATGCAGACATATTGTAGACGGAATGAGAGAGAGAGAGAGAGAGATTGAGATGGAGAGATGATGAGAGGAAGGACTGAGAGGAGAGAGAGAGGGAGAGGGTGAGGTGAGAGATGAGAGATGAGTGAGAGAGATGAGTGAGTGAGAGAGGGAGAATGGAGAGAGAGAAGAGAGAGAGAGAGAGAGAAATCTGAACTCTGAACTCTGAAATGTTTTTTTTAATGTACTTCGGCCATGGGCCACAATACCAAAAACAAATTAAATGCGGCGTGGGTGGTGGGTGTGGGGTTGACACTAATATCATAGTAACTGTTAAACGTGTACAGATACAAATAGTTGTGTACAATAAAGCAGCATCATTATCATCATTGACCAGTTGTTCATCTCCATCATCTCATCTTAATGGCTGCCCTGTTATAATAAAATTAACAAGAGAATTATTATAAAATATATGCATGACTCTGCCGCGCCCAAACACACACCAATCACGAACGCATGCACACACGCATGCGCATTTCACCCCCCCCCCCCCCCCCACAAAACACTCAGACCTGACACACTCGCGCACGCACACACACGCACGGCACACACACGGCACATACACACACACCCTCAAACACACACTCGCACACTCACATTCACACCACATCGCACGCACATACATATATTGTTAGCATTAGATCGATACATCATTCGGTTAACACATGTTGAAAAATTGTGGTTTCTTTCATTTTTCTGTGGCCTAAATGATAACTTTGTTTCTTCTCCTTTTTTTTTTTTTAAACTGCAACGCACAACAAACAAATGGTTTTTAACGGTAAGCATATCTTTAAAACAGCAACACTCCAAGCTATCTTGCCAATATTTTATCAAAAACCCATTCATGTTAAAAAGAAATTACCATACAATCAAATGCTTTTTTCTCAGGTTTATTGAATGGAAAATATACCTGGGAAAGTTTATGCATTTCATTAATCAGTTTATGTGGACCTGTTGCACTCGGTGGATCGGGTTTAAGAAAGTCCTTCAGGGAATTTGTCCCGTAAATGGGAATATGATTTAGGGCAAACAATAAGAAAATGCTTTTCATCTTCCCTTGCTGTCCTGCAAAACGGACAGCTTTCTTTCTGCATTAAACATACTGAAACGGGTGTGCATTTGCATTCAATGGAGAGGGCATTAAATCTTAATTGCGATTATAGCCAACCTAATACAATCCGTATCTACATTGCAAATGGTATTTTATCTTTTTCGAAGATTATTTTAAAGGAACGATAACATCATACCTTTCGCGATCTCTTATTGTGCTGTCATTCTTGAAATGAAAAATCAAGAGTCTTTGTTTTAAATAATTTCAAAAACATTTTATCATCACCTACTCCTTGCTGTACACCATACAAAATTAAATCCTGTTCACATAAATTCTCTTTTTTTGGACCACCAGCAATATTTTCCTTTTCTGTCCAGTTCAAACAAACATTTGGTAATGCTTTATATGGCAATCTTTCAGTACCTATATGCAGTAATTTAAACTCCAATATCTTAGAACAGAGACAAAAGAATTCACATATAGAGGGTTATCGTCCCAAATCGCCATAAACCATTCTATTTGGGGTTTTGATGGGAAACCTAGGAATACGTTTGCATGCCATCATATGAAACTTTTTTTTCTACATGATCTAATTTTGATTAGTCCCCATTATTTCTGAGAATAGAGCAAGTTAGGCTGCATTTTTGCATCAAAAATCTTAAAGAAAGTATTTGCAGTCATTTCTTTTTTACTTTTGGAAAGCTCTGTTTAATTGTACACTGCTTTTTACCCTTAGTTACTAAATGCTTTTTTTCTAAGTTTTCTTTTTTGCCTCGTCTTCATACTAACATTGTTGTAAAATGAAACCCATAAATAACAGTAACTATTGCTACCTCTAGTTTTTATTATTGAAATAATTCGTCTCATTGTCGACCTAAAATATTCCTCCCTTCTGAATCCATTAATTTTGTTTTGTCAGTGTTGTCATTTAGTTTCATTTCATTACAACAAAGTATAATACATTAGCTGGATTTTTGTAGACCACCTGCGGTTGTTGTACAATAAGTACTAACATTGTCAGCAAAAGAGAGAGAGAGAGAGAGGAGACGAGATGAGAGATGAGAGAGAGAGTTAGAGAGAGAAAGGTGACTTACTTCGGACAATGTATGGCCATATAGTTAATTTTTAGACACACACACACACCACTCACACTTGCGCACGCATGTACACATATAACACGCGGGCGCGCGCGCACACACACTCACTCACTCACCAAACACAAACTCATCATGATATAGTTTAGCATATCTGAAAATATGTTATAATGGAAATATGGCGATAAGCACTGTTTATAGCACAATCCAAATTAAAAACGTGCTTGAGGACTTACCGTGCACATGTTTCTTTAAGCATTGTGTGTGTGGTTTTGTGTACGGATTTCAAATTATATCCCCATGTATTCAAAAACATACTGTGTTCATATTTATCATTCAACATTTATACGGCCGGGACTATTTTAGTTAATCATAAACATGATCGTTATGAATGACAGGGAGTGGTTGATTATAATGCTATATTACTGATGCATAGATGGAGGAGGATGGATGCTGGGGGGTGGGGGGTGAGTTATTGATTTTACTAATTGTTAACTGCTGCTGATGTTTATATCTATTACATTCAACAGACGGAAAGTCTAAAAGCACCACATGTTTAGGATTATTTCTTGGTTGAAGTTGTGCAGTTACATTATTTTGTTGTAGTCAGTTTGCTAAGATTTCATTTGTTTTATCCATTTTTCTTTAGATGAATATATAAACATTATTGATAGACAATGAGCAATTCAGACTTATTGTCGAGATAGAGTGGAGCCAAACAATATTGCACAATGCTAAGTATTTAATTTTAATTTTATTTTGTGAATTGTTTTTCCAGAATAGTGGAATAAGCAGGCATGTGCTTTTTGTATGCAGGCCACGTATGTATGCAGCATTGTCATATTTTTATCTATCCCTAATGCCACACAGTGACTTCTTAAAGAGAAAGGAACATATGTTAACGTGTGCACAAGGGTCTTGTGTTCATTTACACATCAGCCTGAGTTTATAGTGTCATCCATAAGGTTTTGTGAGGGGTTGATTCAGCACTAACGTGAACTCCATGATACAAATCAGTTTAAACGGGATTCAAAACCACATGGGCAGATAGTGAATGCAATATTCAACATTCTGTGAACCAGGCTATTCTTACGCTCATTGTTTTGATAGGTTTAGCATATTTGGTAAACAAAAAAGGTATGTAGGAACAGATGAAATTAGCATCAGCCTTCTGCATGTCACTAAATTTCAAACAAACAGAGGACACACTCAAAATTTAAACAGGTATAGAACAAAACAGAGCCATGTCACCTTAATCCTAGTAATGATCATAACTATTTACTGATGCAGATGACTTCAGTTCTGGAAGATGAACCGGGGCAACTTAGCAGATATGAAATAAAGAAAGAAGACACTTCAGCACAGACCAACACAGCTGTCAACAGAGATGTTGTGACTGAACATGAACATACCCAAGACCAGAAGGAGACAAATGGATTCCAACAGCAAACAACTGGACACTATGAGAACATTCAGTGCAAGCAGGAACCCACTGTGTACTGGGACACTGCAGAAGAAAATAACGGAAATGTTGACGCTGCCTGTACGTGTAACTACAGCGACCATGCAGATGTTCATGATACAAAAGAAACCATCCCTGCTCCTGATGAATACGGGATCACTCATAC
Organism: Rapana venosa; assembly: GCA_028751875.1. Lineage (NCBI taxonomy): Eukaryota > Metazoa > Mollusca > Gastropoda > Neogastropoda > Muricidae > Rapana > Rapana venosa. Next base: position 11,657 of record JAQIHA010001167.1, read on the forward strand.
AGGTGTTTCTTTCCCAGGTGCAGTCGACCTGATGAAGGACACGTGTGAATTCACTGTGTGTGTTCACAAATCCCTGTTCTCAAGAGGTGTTATAGACAGGCTTAGTGTTGAAGAGATACAGGATAATATAAATAGATTTTTACACAGTACAATTAAAAACAAAGAAGACATATCTGGGCAAAACATTATTGATTATAGTCACAATGCAAAAGACGGGTGTGACACAGCTGAAGTAAAAGCAACAAGAACTATACAGATACAACACAAACAAAATGCATGCATGAAGTGTGGAGGGGATTTTATTTGTAAATGTTCTCATAATCAAAGTTAAAAAATAACCATAGGAGCCAAAAAATCACAACTTTTATAGAATAGAAAAAGAAAACA
>JAQIHA010001168.1:0-12037 GCA_028751875.1 Rapana venosa
TTTCTAGTGTTGTTGTTGCTGCCGTTGTTCCATCATCATCATCATCATCATCATCATCATCATCATCATCATCATCATCATCATCATCATCATCATCATCATCCCTATTTCTAGTGTTGTTGTTGACATTGTTACATCATCAACATTGTTACATCATCATCACTATTATTGTTACTACTACTACTACTACTACTACTACTACTACTACTACTACTACTACTACTGCTACTGCTGCTGCTGCTGCTGCTGCTGCTGCTGCTACTACTACTACTACTGCTGCTGCTGCTGCTGCTGCTGCTGCTGCTGCTGCTGCTGCTGCTACTACTACTACTATTCTTCTTCCTGCTGTTGTTCTTGTTACTGTTGTTGCTGCTGAATTTACTGCTACTGCTGCCGAGTTGTTCTAGATGATGACGACACTGTTGATGTTAGGGTAGAAGCCTTGGTGGTGGTGGTGGTATTGATGCTTGATGATGTTGATTTGCTGTCTGTCTGTCTGTCTGTCTGAAATGGCTTCCTGTCAAAAGTGCACAAGCAGGCTACTCACCCTGTATTTTCTCGTCAGAGAACATGTGTTTCTTGGTGAACCGTTTTGGTTTTCGGCGTTGGGCTTTTTCCCTGGCAGCCTGGAAACCACAATGTTCAGTTCAACACATACACAACAAAACTAACAACAAACGCAGAACGAGCTCATACATACAAAATGGCACCCAAACTAAACAATAAAATGTGTAAATTTGAATGTGTAAAGTCAAAGTCAAAGTTTTATTTCCAGAAGGTAGGCTACATAGAATAAGAAAAACATTTGTGTATGTTGTGTGTGTGCGTGCGTGTGTGTGTGTGTGTGTGTGTGTGTGTGTGTGTGTGTGTTGTGTGTGTGTGTGAGAAAACTTTATGATCGGTTGCAAAGGTAAGGGCTGAACGCAAGGGCATTCATTTGTTTTTAGCGCTATATAAATTCCACATCATCATCATCATCATCATCATCATTATTATTATTATTATTATTATTATTATTATTATTATTATTATGCGAGGTTCACCAATGGTGAGCTTCTTGCATATGCCACCGTTTTGGCTCACCATGTAGGTAGCCATACTCCGACTTCGGAGATGCTCAGGATCTGACAGCGCGGGTCCAAGCTATCACTGAGAGACAGCCGTTCGAGGAAATTTCCCCCCTGGAGTTAACATCAGTACCAACTCCACTCCCCCGATAGTCCTTCAGATGAGGCCATACACCGAGGTCCCGGTATCCCGTGCAGAACATCTTGCACAGACGATAAAACCCACTCTGCTTGTTGGAAGAGTAGGCCATTACCGTGCCAGGTGAAACGGATAACTTAAAAAACCAAAAACAAATGCCCACTAGTGTTGGGTTTATACATCATCCCTGAAGTCGGATGTGGCTACCTAAAACCACCACGCTCTAAAATAAAATCTGGACCATATTTCGATTGCACTGTCCCTTTTTTTCTGCACTGTGCAATAACACAAATGCATAATCGATTGTGATCGTTTCTTTTTTGCTTTATCTTTGTGATTGATAAAGATGCGTTACATATTACCTTTGTGTGTGATGATGGTGCGCTACATTTTCACCTTTGTATATTAGAAATGACCATTCAGAAGCTGGCCCAGGACAGACAGGAGTGGAGAACTTTTGTTGCTGCCCTACGTGCCAATAAGGCACAAAGGCATTGATGATGATGATATTAGAAATGTGCATTACATTTTCCTGTTGGTGAGGGATAGCCTAAATGTGCGTTACATTTTCCTGTTGGTGAGTGGCAAACGTTCGTTACATTTTCACCTTTGTGTGTGATGATGGTGCGTTACATGAATTTTTTTTAAACCTTTGTGTGTGATACATGTGCGTTATATTTTCCTCTTTGTGAGTGATAAAGGTGGGTTACGTTTTTACCTTTGCGAGTGATAAATGTGCGTTACATTATCCTCTTTGTGTGTGATAATGGTACGTTACATTTAAATGTGAGTTACATTTTCACCTTTGTGTGTGATAGATGTGCGTTACATTTTCAACTTTGGTTGTGATAAAGGTGTGTTCAATTTTCATCTTTGTGTGAGACAAAAGTGGGTAACATTTTCATCTTTGTGTGTGATAAAGGTGGGTTACATTTTCATCTTTGTGAGTGATTACTGTGCATTATGTGTGTGACTGTGTAAGAATGAGTTGAGTGCAAGCGCTTTGATTTGTCTCTGCAAGACATCACTGTTCACTGGTCCCGTAACCCGCCAGGGTCGTAGGGGCGCTGCATGGTGGACGAACGGTGGACCAGCTGGCTCCACTTAGCGCGGTCGTGGGCGAGTGCCTGGGTGACACTGAAGTCCTCCCCTGTCCAATCACGGATGTCGTCGGCCCACTTTCTCCTCTGTCTGCCCCGTCTTCTCTTCCCCTGGACTGTTCCTTGCAGGATGGTCTTTGCAAGTCCTTCTGAGCGTGTTACGTGCCCATACCATCTGAGTTTCCTCTTTTTCGCCGTGGTCAGTAGGTCTTCATAGTCCCGCACCTGTTGAGTGATCATTCTGCGGACTTCATTGTTGGTGACATGGTCCTTGTATGAGATGCCAAGGAGCCTTCTGAGGCATCTCATTTCTACTGCTTGGATCCTCCTTTGTAGGTCTTTGTCCATGCCTCACATGCGTAAAGCATGATTGAGGTGACTAGCGCGTTTAGTAGCTTTACCTTGGTTCCGAGAGGGATGTTTCTGTCTCTCCATTAGCGCTATATAAATTCCATTTATTATTATTATTATTATTATTATTATTACATTTTCATGTATGGGGACGGGATAGCTCAGTGGTCGGAGCACTCGCTTTCCCCCGGCCAAGTTAAGCAGCGTCGAGTGTGGTTACCAGTTGGATGGGTGACGGTTTGCACGCCTTGGCTTCAGTACAGTTCCCCCAGCTGTAAATGGGTACCTGCCCTCTTTAGGGTTAGGGAAGGTAAAACAGCGAGGGAGAGGAGATGGGCGCCGCCCTCAATATGCTGGCCCTAGAAAAGTGAGGTCTCTGACGCCTCGCTCCCCTACGACCTTATAGGTTATGGGACTCCTTTACCTTTACCTACTTTTTCATGTATGTGTGTGTGTTTGTATGTGTGTGTGATACACGTTCGTTATATTTTAATCTTTGTGTGTGACAAAGGTGTGTTACATTTCCACCTTTGTGTGTGTTAAAGCTGCGTTACATTTTCATCTTCTCTTTGTGAACTATCCTGTTTCTGTGCTGAACGCTCCGACAGCAACTATTGTTGTCTGTCATAGGAGTGAAAATGCGTCGCGCTGCCGTTAAGCGCCTGACAAGTCAGGCCCAGCGAATCCGACTTCGGCGTGGGAGAGAATTGTTGTTTTTTAAAAGTCTTTCCAGGGTAAAAAAAAAAAAAAAAGCAGGAGTATGGACCAAGAAGGCAGAAAATAGGAAAAGAAAAAGGTGACAGGAAGAAACGTAACAAAGCAGAAACAAAGAGAGGGATAGAAAAGAGGGAATTCCTAACACAGGATTTCCAGAAGGTGAGGTGTTATTTATACTGACAGGCCCCCGGCATCCCCACAGGGGAAACGGCTTCTCATTGCCGGTAACTGCCTGTGGGTTATGCTGCCAGCTTTCTGACTCACGAGAGATAAGCAGAAGGGTAGTACAGGGCAGATGTAAAAAGTAGAAAAGGTAAAGGTGTCCCATAACCTATGTAATCGGGGAGTGAGATGTCAGAGACCTCAGCTTCTCTAGAAGGCCAGCATATTGAGGGCGGCGCCCATCTCCTCTCCCTCGCTGCTTTACCTTCCCTGTCTCTAAAGAGGGCAGGTACCCATTTACAGCTGGGTGAACTGGGGGACTGTACTGAAGCCAAGGCCCACAACCAGTCACCCATCCACTTGGTAACCATGCTAAATGCTGATTATTAATCTAAGCTCGGGAAAAGCGAGTGCTCTGACCACTGAGCTATCCCGTCTTTAAAGCAGGTTAGCGCTTGAGAAACCTGACAATGAACATTCCACATGGACATGAACGGTCATTTGTGAGAATGAAACCTGGGTTTGTCAGTTTGACCCCAAACCAAACAACAGTCTTCATTCAGTCTGGGTGTCTGCAGATGACCTCTCCCCCACCCTCCCCCTCCTGGCTCAAAGCAAAAGAAATGGAAGCAGAGGAGAAAACGAAATTAATGTTGGGCTCTTTCAGTAGCATCCAGAGCAAGACGCTATGATCATGCCCCCTTGAGGTCAGGCAGACTGTGACGTCAGACTGCTATGTTCACCACTGCTTGCTGAAAGAGTTCCAGGTGTGTCATGGACGCCGGGAACAAAACCGGTCATCGATCATGTGGAATGCCCATTGTCAGTTTCTCAAAAGATGGGGGGTGGGGGGTGAGGGGGTTGGGGGAGAATTATATTGTCAATCTAAATAGGGCATTAACAAATGACCTGACTGCAGTGTTGATGATGTCAGTGGAAATGACCTGACTGCAGTGTTGATGATTTTAATGGAAATGACCTGACTGCAGTGTTGATGATGTCAGTGGAAATGACCTGACTGCAGTGTTGATGATGTCAGTGGAAATGACCTGACTGCAGTGTTGATGATGTCAGTGGAAATGACCTGACTGCAGTGTTGATGATGTCAGTGGAAATGACCTGACTGCAGTGTTGATGATGTCAGTGGAAATGACCTGACTGCAGTGTTGATGATGCCACTGTTCGTTTCTGCCAGTCTGAGACATTTCACAATAGCCCCACCCCACCCACACCCTTCCCGGTATAGCAGCTTTCTTCAGCTCTGGTTTGCCAGCGACCACAAAGTCTGCATCTGGGTATCTCCTACAGAGATCACGTCACTGATGAGGAAGTGAAAACCAGGGTTGAAAACACCATCGGACCAATATGAAGAGCTCCTGACTTCGGTGGAAAAAACAGAAACAAACTGAAGTGGTACGGCACGTTACACGAACATCTGGACTGGCCAAGACTGTCCTACAGGGAACAGTACAAGGAGGGAGACGGAAGAGACAGACAGAGGAAACGATGGGAAGACAACAGCAGTGAGTGGACTGGCCTAGAGTTGGAACGATTTGCAAACGAAAGCTGAAAACTTTGAGGAGTGGAGGAAGCTGGTTGCAAAATCTTCAGAGGAAGTGTAGCCTTAATAGACAACGGGATAAGGAAGGCGAAGAGCTGCATCAGCTGCAGTGTGATCCCTTAGACGCACATCACGTGCTGGAAAGAAATCACTGTGGACACTGCACACCTTTCTTAAATGAATCAAGTGGACACCAGGCGTGAACTAGAGGCCCTGCCTGATTATTAGCTCTGGAGCTGATTGCCTTCTAACACGTGTCCTGTCTTTGTGGACTAACCAACAGGTCAGACAGGAAGTTCACAGAGAGCGAGGAAGGCTGGCCAGTGTTGGACAAGTTAATGTGATTTCAGCCAATGAGGACGGTCTACACAAGTAGAAAGGGGAAGGGGGTGGAGGAAGAGGTGTGTGAGACGAGGTGTCAGTACAGGGGGAGGGAGGCAAGGAACTGGATAGTAGGGATAGCACTGAAGGGGAAGCCAGAACCTCTTGACGGTTTGGCCTGTGACTAGGTGGGGTGGGGGAGGGTGTGGAAGGGGAGGGGAATTTGCTCAGGATCATGATGATGGTGATGATGAGGAGTGTGATGATGACGGTGGTGGTGATGATGACGACGGTGATGGTGATGGTGGTGGTGATGGTGAAGAAGAAGATGGTGGTGGTGGTAGTGGTAGTGAAGAAGAAGAAGAAGATGATGATGATGATGGGAGTTGGTGGTGGTAGTGGTGATGGTGATTGTGATGATGATGGTGTTGATGATAAAGATGATGGTGGTGGTGTTGATGGTGTTGATGATGACAATTGATGGTGATGACGATGACGACGACAAACGACGGCGATTATGACAATGATGATGATGACGACGACGACGACGACAACGATGATGGTCATGATGATGATGATGATGATGATGTGATGGAAAGGAGGGATCGATAGGGTGTTGTGTGTGATATCTGGAGGTACTGAAGTCAGAGGATGCAGTGAGGACAAGAAAGGCGTGGCGATGACCAGTGTGTCTTTTGTCAGCACCCCTGACAGCCTGGTTCTGCAGAAGGCGACAGTAAGCCTGTCTCACATCCTAACCCTTCTGACACTGCCAGTTGAGGGTTCGATCCTCTGCAGTGCCTGACCATGCAGCGCTGATTCAGGCCAGGACGTTTGTGGATATTCTCTCTCTCTCTCTCTCTCTCTCTCTCTCTCTCTCTCTCTCTCTTCTCTCTCTCTCTCTCTCTCTCTCTCTCTCTCTCTCTCTCTCTCAACTGCAGTTCTGAGATGATGGTGATGATAATGATGATGATGATGATGATCCATCATCATTTTAATTTTCAAGGTTTACTAATTTCATCTCTTTGAGAGAGAGAGAGAGAGAGAGAGAGAGAGAGAGAGAGAGAGAGAGAGAGGGGAGGGAGGGAGGGAGGGAGGGAGGGAGGGCATGTAATGATTGACTTGGTCAAGAATACTCAAATCCAGTTTCTTGTAAGGCCGATGTGACAAGTGTAATAACAACAAATTTAACAGTGCTGCAACTGCTCCTTTTGGTTGGTGGTTGGTTGGTTGGTTGATTGGCTGGCTGGTTGGTTGGTTGAGTGGCTGGTTGGCTGGTTGAACGGGCAAATGGTCTGTTGGTTGGTGGGTTTGTTTGTTTTTTGGTTAGTTGGTTGGTAGGTAGGTTGGAATTTTTCCTCAAACTTTTCAAACATACTGACAAGTTTTCCTATAATCATACTGGCTCATTCCATGAATTAAAACAGGAACAGAATCGAAGCCTAGGCCTGTAGATTTACCCCAGGACCACGACTCCCTGTTGCCACTGATCCACTTGTCCTTGTCGGGCATTCCTCATCTTAACACTCGCCCTAGAGATCACCCAGAAAAGGCACTCTGCCTCACTGCACTCATCACACCTGCGAAAGAAAGTTGGCCTATGTGGCCGGTTATATGACCTATGTGGCCGGCTGTTTTCAAATGAGGCGTCCTATTGTATAAATGTATGAGCGCTTTGATTTGTTGCTTTACAAGATTCAGTGCTATATAAATTCCATACATTATTATTATTATTATTATTATAAATGGAATTTATATAGCGCTATATCTTGCAGAGACAAATCAAAGCGCTTGATCGCTTATTGGCAGCCATACTCCTGCTTCCGGTAATATTTTCCCTTTCATGGAGGGTAAAGGTTGTCACACCAAGACCGAGAGCTTGCCATGGCTGAAGACAATCTCACCAAAATGTGGATCGGTGGTCTAGAGGTAAATCACTTGCCTAGAAAGCGAAAAGTCCGGTTCGGAAGTGTGCAGTGGTTCGATCCCCGTTTGGGCCCAAAACTTTCCCCCCATCCATTAGATCATGAGTAGTTGTCTGGGTGCTACTATTTGATGAGATGATAAACCGAAGCCCCATGTGTTACACATAATTATTTTGCGCACGTAAAAGAACCCACAGCAACAAGAAAGCTGTCCCTAGCAAAATTCTGTAGAAAAAAGCCACTCTGAAAGGGAAATAATTACAGTTGCAGACAGGAAAAAAAGAATAATGGGTGGCGCTGCTCTTGTGGCGACGCGCTCTTCCCGGGGAGAGTAGCCCGAATTTCACGCAGAGAAATCTGCCGTGACTTAGAGAGGTACAAAAATGAAAATGAAAAACATGTCAAAGAATGTTCATGTAGGTCTGGGCACCTTTGCTGTGTCATGTATATAGATCTGTAACTGACACAGCTTCTCTCTGGCTGCCTGCCTGCCTGCCTGCGCGCGCGCGCGCGCGTGTGTGTGTGTGTGTGTGTGTGTGTGTGTGTGTGTGTGTGTGTGTGTGTGTGGTGTGTTGGTGTGTGATTCATTAAAAGATCCCTCTGATCATGATGATTATGGTGGTGGTGGTGGTGGTGATGATGATTGTAGTTGTGGTGGTGGTTGTGGTGGTGGTAGTAGTAGTGGTTGTGGTGGTGGTGGAAGTGCTGGTCGTGGTTGTGGTTGTGGTGATGGTAATGATGATGAAGATAGTTGTAGTGGTGGTGGAGGTGGTGGTTGTGGTGAAGGTGTGGTGGTAGTGATGATGATGGTGATGATGATCATAATGATGACGACGACAACAACAACGATGATGATAGCAGTGGTGGTTGTGATGATGATGACGACGACGACAATGATAATAGCTGTGGTAGTGATGATGATGATGTTAATGATGATGATACCAGTGGTGGTGGTGGTAGTTATGATAATGATGATGATGATTATGATGATGACAATGATGATGATAGTGGTGGTTATAGTGGTGGTGGTAGAGGTGGTGATGACGATGACGATAATGATGATGACAACAGCGATGATGGTGGAGGTGGTTGTTATTATCGTCATTAACAAAGTAACAAGTAACATCGTTTTCTTTTTCGTCTTCAACATCATCGTTGTCATCATCAGTAGGCTGCCAGTCTTCTTCGTCCTCACCTGCAGAACACTGCAGGAACCTACCTGACCTGACAGCTGACGTGATGAGCCTGTAGGGTCTCTATTTCACCATTGGAAGATGGTGTGTGTGTGTTGTGTGTGTGTGTGTGTGTGTGTGTGTGTGTGTGTGTGTGTGTGTGTGTGTGTGCGAGCGCACGCGCGCGTGTGAGTATGTGTTGTGTGAGAGAGAGAAGAGAGAGAGAGAGAGAGAGAGAGAGGTGTGTGTGTGTGTGTGTGTGTGTGTGGTGTGTGTGTTGTGTGTGGTGTGTGTGTGTGTGTGTGTGTGTGTGTGTGAGTGTGTGTATGAGTGTTGTGTGTGTGAGGGTAATTATTTTTTATTTATTTATTCTTTTATATCCAGGATAATGGAATAAGCACTTATGTGCTTTTTATTTTTACATCTAGTCCCCGTGTGTATGCGGTTTTGTAAATTTTGTCATCCGTTCCCACTGGCACACAATGGCCTACTCTTACGAAAAGCGGAACAGGATTTAACGTGTGCGCAAGATGTTCTGCGAGTGTTCTGATGTATGTGTGAGTGTGTGTGTGTGTGTGTGTGTGTGTGTGTGTGTGACTATCAGCAGATACAGGTGTGCATAATTCACACCTGTATGTCGCCCCATGTTTGCTGTCTGCAAGTTCAGTTAAAATTTTTTAAAAACCAACACACACATGCGTGTGTTTGTGAGTGTGTGTGCGCGCGCGCGCGCGCGTGTGTGTGTGTGTGTGCGTGCGTGCGTGCGTGTGAAAGAAGAGAGAAAGAGGAGGAAAGAGGGGGGGGGGGGGAGGAGGGGGGGAGAGAGAGAGAGGAGAGAGGAGAGAGAGAGAGAGAGTGTGTATGCGTGTGTGTATGTATATGTGTGTGTGAGAGCGAGAGAGAGGGAGAGAGAGAGAGAGAGAGGAGAGAGAGAGAGAGAGAGGAGAGAGAGAGAGAGAGGAGAGAGGAGGACGAGACGAGAGGAGAGAGACAGAGAGAGAGAGAGAGAGAGAGAGTGTGTGTGGGCGGGCGGCGCTGCGGTGTGTGCTGTGTGTGAGCGGGAGGAGAGAGGGAGATGGAGGAGAGACGGAGAGAGGAGTAGAGTGTGTGTGGGGTGTGAGGGTGATTGTTGTGTGTGTGTGTGTGTGCGGGCACGCGCGTGCATCTGCTTGTGTGTGTGTGTTGTGTGTGTGTGTGTGCGTGCGTATGTGCGCGCGTACACACGCATATGTATGTGTTGGTTTTTATTTTTTTAAACTGAACTTGCAGACAGCAAACATGGGGCGACATACAGGTGTGAATTATGCACACCTGTATCTGCTGATAGTCACACACAGTCACACACACCACACACACACACACACACACACACACACACCACACACCACACACACACACACACACACACACAGAGGATCACGCGCACGTGCATAGAAAACACACACACACACACAAACATACACACAATCAAGTTATCATTATCATTGTTATCATCATCATTACTGTTCTTAATATCATAAATATCATCATCGCCATCATCACCATCATCATCATCCAAGATGAGCGTGTCCAAGGTGTTTCATTTACGAACAGCCAATCTTTTCCCCTTCACCGCACAGGCAACTCGGGGGGGGGGGGGGGGGGGGGGGGGGGGGGAGGCACAGGTTTGATAAACTATAATGCTGAAAAGTGTGATGAACAGAAGCGCTCTAGGAAGCAGGAAAACCCTAACTGTGAATCATCCATCCCCCACCATCAGGCCCTCACTTGCAACTCTGCTTGGCTGCCAACACACTTGGTCTGTAGTCCTTCCTAGCAGTCGAAAATGAAACACCTTCTGCCCCATAGCTTACCAGTACTCACTACGCACTGTCGTTTATTTGAACTAACAGAATTATCAGACCACAGCCGTGGGTCTAGACAGGTAACACGATAGACCATGAGCATTGATTTTGGTTATGAATCGAAAGACTAGATCATACATGATGAACTAGACTACCAATAACTGAGCCGTTCAGAGGTAGGCTACCTGTTTTCAAATGAATGAATTACGTCCCTTAAGGTCTTCATATTGTGAGGTATGTAATGCAAGCAAATGAGTTATAGCCTACAGCCTACAGCCAGCAATATTGGACTGCATTTATTTACATCCTCTGTATATATATATATATACATCTAAAGCACTCTTGATGTTCTCCGTGTAGTATACATCATTTTATTACAATCCATCACAGAAAGGATCTGGAACCATTTTCAGTTTGAAACGTATAGTCAGAGAGGGATAGGAAGCAAGCAGCCCCTTAAATTCAAAAGTTTGTATTCGAAAAACAAAAACCACAGAAAAACAGAAAAGACCACGGTATAAACTTACCATGAGGAACTGACGAAAAAAAGAATCACTTCGGACGAGAAAAGAATCCCTTCTCAGCAATTGTAGAAAATCCCTGAACACTTCACACAGTAGGTGGAACAAATACTAGACTGGAATAGGTTTAAAACTACATCTACAAGGGCTAGGCCTACCAGAACTCCAAATAGCTTGCTGGTTAACGCCCGTTGATGCCCATTCACGTGCCTGTCTGTACCAGCCCTCCCTCTGGCTGCTGCGGCTGGCACCACTACACACACACACAACACAGCAGGCAGGCCTTGGAATCAGGACGTCAGTATTTCTTTCTCTTCAGGCTAGCTAGCCTACTTCTTTCTCTCTCTGCCTGCCGCAGACCTCAGTGCCAGGCGGGGCAGCCGAGGCCAGTGTTACACGCTCTCACGGTGAAATTAGGATATCGTGGAAACCGTGCTGTCTGCGACACTTCTTCGTACACACACACACACACACACACACACACACACACACACACACACACACACACACTGACTATTTAAATACTAAGGCTCGGAAAAGTATTAACCTCCTGAAAGTTATTAGTAAACAAGTGTGGGCTTATGATGTAGCTGTTTTAAAACATCTGGCATTATCCTTAGTACGTTCCAGACTCATTTATGGCCAGGAAGCATTTTTCAGTGCTCCAAAGTATTTATTACAGAAAATGACAAGACTAGACTGCAAGGCTTTCAGATTAGCTCTGGGGGTACCTTTTCATGCATCATCTGTGGGAACCTACAAGGAAATAGAAATTTTGCCATTAGACAAATATCGACAACTGGCTGTGGTTAAATATCTCTTACTTGTTCAACACAAGAAACCAATGTGGACAACGAAATTAGTATAAGATCCGATGTCAACTTTCCTATTCGCTCAGTCACCACAGCTAGAACCTATACTTCTCAATTATTTGATAAAGCAGAAATATTTCCCACAAAAATAGCTAAATCAAAGATTCACTCCTCACCTTGTCCCCCATGGGAACTTAAGAGAGCTAATTTTGACGTAAATTATTCCTCTTTAACTAAAAAAGGTAATGAAAATATCCTTAGCTCATCAGTAAAAGAATATATACAAACTATATATCAATCATTTAAAAATATAACAGATGTTCCTTTTTTAACAACAAAATGAGC
>JAQIHA010001169.1:0-12043 GCA_028751875.1 Rapana venosa
AAAACCCCCAAACCCCCAAAAATTCAACTGTACTTCTTTAGTGTCCCAGCTTTACTGTACAGATCTTGAAACACCCATGTACATGTACAGATGCATTACCAACATTTTACCACAAGACAACAAAGTTCTCAGGGCTAACAGTGTTTAAAAAAACCACGACTTTTTAATTTTGTATCACGGAGATGATTATATTCTTTAAAAAACACTATGGCAATGACTTGTATAAGATGATCCCAGATGAACATGCACAACAAAAGCACCGTTACGTACAGGAAAAGGGACTAAAAACCACATTCCTATACACAAACCACCAAGGATGGTTAGATACGCCTAAAAGCATCCCCCTTCCTCTGCTTAAAAGGGAAAGAACGCTGTAAAATGCAATCTTGCAACATGTAACACTTCATAAAATAACATGTAAATTCATACATTCAATCACTCAGCCACTTCTGTACTAAATAGTGAAGATGACCACGTGGGCCATATCATAGCCAACACCCCATGAGAAAAAACTCCCACCCAATACTGACATCAGATCCAAACAAACACTGAACACTGAGAATCCACACCCCCAAGCTTTTTGAACAGAAGCGCAATGATTATCTAATTCAAAGAAAGCCGGTAGATAAAACATTAAAAAAGGTAAAGGTAAAGGAGTCCCATAACCTATAAGGTTGTAGGGGAGCAAGGCGTCAGAGACCTCACTTCTCTAGGGCCAGCATATTGAGGGCGGCGCCCATCTCCTCTCCCTCGCTGCTTTACCTTCCCTGACCCTAAAGAGGGCAGGTACCCATTTACAGCTGGATGAACTGGGGAAACTGTACTGAAGCCACGGCGCGCAAACGGTCATCCATCCAACTGGTAACCACGCTCGACGCTGCTTAACTTGGCTGGGGGAAAGCGAGTGCTCCGACCACTGAGCTATCCCGTCCCCAGATAAAACATACCCCACCATAAAATATTATGCATGATTACGAGAAATTATGACAGACCTTTAATACTAGGTTAACAGTTGATTCCAGTATTGCAAGGCATTCAACGACGTAGATGCTCAACATTTCAAGATCATGGGACAATTGGAAATTTCAAGATCATGGGACAATTGAAAAAATTTCAGGATCAAGGGACGATAGGACATTTCAGGATCATGGGACAATAGGACATGGCATAGCTTACCTCACAACAGTCGGCATTCCCCAGCGCATTATAACAAAATAAAATTAAATAACAATCCAAAAATAAAACAAAAAATCCAAACTGTTACGTAACAACATAAATATCAATCATACTCTAAAAGCACAGCAACGACATATTCTGCAAAAACAGCCACAGAACTTGAAAGGAGCAACAAAAAACATAGCACAAGTCTCAGATTTTGAAAAAAAAAGAAAGAAAACAACTACATCTTCCTTCACAGTTGTCTTCTATCATCTATCAGCCACTTTTGGGGGTCTTTTTTTCAAAATGCTTTGTTTCTAAATTTAAATGAATCTTAATATCAGTCTAATAAAAGACCATGTTAATATTTCAAGGAAGCTGAAAATTACCAGATTGGGACACAATCTTACAACCACATTATGCGATTGTTAAGACATCACACGTTAGGCAAATACGGTCTTGAGTTACCTTGATCAATAACAGTAGAACATTGTGGACTATTAGAGTTCTCTCTTTCTTCTGCATCAGCCAACATCTTGGCATGAACATTGTACTTACTGTACAAAGAATTTCATCTACGCACACAGTGCAAAAACAGTTAGACCGTAAAACATTCTGAGATAATACTGCATCATCACGTGTTTTTATGTCCTGTACTGCATCGTGTAACAAATAATGAGAAATTCCTCATGATACACTTTACAGTACAGACAGTTTCAGTTACAAATCTATGCACTGAGAGATCAGAAATAAATAGTATGCGTGCAAAGAAAGAGATCTGAGTAAATGCCATGTTTGTAAAGCAAGAATGACTACCAAATTGCCATTTATAGAGAGAGTATACTTTTGTAGATAACCAGCTCACCCACCAAAAACATGCTTATCAGAAATGTATGACAGATAAGTCTGTCCTGCAGAATACAATTACAAAGGACATGTTGTATGAGAGAGAGAGAGAGAGAGAAGAGAAGAGAGAGAGAGAGAGAGAAGGAGAAGAGAGAGAGAGAGAGAGAGAGAATCAATGGTTTATTCAAAAGGCCTTGGCCATATTGAAGGAGGAAAACACAAAGCACACACTATTATGCAAGTAATACTCATATCAAGAATCAATTGAAAGAGAGAGAGAGAGGGAAGGGGGGAGGAGGGGAGAGAGAGGGAGAGGGAGAGAAACAGAGAGAGGGAAAGAGAGGGAGGGAGGGAGGGAAGAGAGAGAGAGAGAGAGAGAGAGAGAGAGAGAGAGAGAGAGAGAGAGAGAGAGAGAGAGAGAGAGAGAAGAGAGAGAGATGAGAGAGAGAGAGCAGACAGACAGACAGACAGAGAGAAAGAGATTGTCAAATGAGACCATTAGTCTTTCACATATGTTGCACAACCTGAGAGGCTTGAATCCTGAAAAAATGCCTTACAGTCACATGTAAATATATTACACCATATGACTCTTCCTATGCAATAATTATGCATGATCGTGTGTGTGTGTGTGTGTGTGTGTGTGGTGCCTGTCTGTGTGCATGTATGTATGTAAGCTAATGCATACATACATTGCTGTAGATGCATGTAAGCGCACATGTGTGTTTTAGTAATACTACTTGAGCATATATCCATACATGCACCTATACCAGCATGTAAGACATAGTACCTGAGTATAAAAGGTCTACCAAAAGATACTGTTCACTACTGCATATTTCCCTTAGATATTCAGAGAAAATATGCTGCCAGTAGCAGTTTCAAAGTTGACTACAACTTACACAAAGACTAACAAAAATCATGCCACTCAATTTTTGAAATTTTGCTGATATCTTCCCAGGATGTTGAACTATACAGTACGTTATTCCATGTTGAAAGTGTCCTAACAATTACAACAATGAAAAAAACAACCCCACTTTTCTCTTCAGGACGATAGGCAGCTTTGACAAACCCATCATCTCCACATCATACTTTGTGAATTTGCGCAATTTCACAGCCGTCAGTTTCCCCCACTTTCAACTACCCTCAGCAGCTATCCATTCCATCCAACCCTAGCCCAGCTGGGGCCAGCTGGCGCTAATTATAGCAGGAACTGACCGCACTTGGACAAGGTAAAAGGAGGGGACGCGCTAATTTTAGCTTTGGGCTTGGACCCATGACTGAGTTATGCTGGATTTGCATGGTGCGGCAAGTACACAGTAAGCCACGCAAGTATGACATGAAAACTTGCCGTTGGAAAAACAAATTGACTCAAATCCTTCATCGCTGTCAATGTTTCTACAGAAAAAAAACCAAAAACGAGCAAAAACACGACCACATACTTCTCCTTTGTTATAGTCAAGAGTTTTGGCATGCGCATGTTTTGTTTTTGTGACTGCAAAATATGCATATTTCATTGTGATTGAAAATTGATAATTTTTATTGATATTGCTGTACAAAATACAGTCTCTCAGAGTTTTAGAATGGGCAAGTTCTGCTTTTCTATTAGGATCTGTGTGTAGTTTCTTATGATAGGAACTGATGTGGGTTCTTTTGTTTCAGCTTTGGGTTACACACACACACACACAGATATACATATCTGTGTGTGTGTGTGTGTAAACCAATATTTGACTTGCTCTATACCATCCAAATTCTCTAATAACACTTAAATCAATTGTAATTACGATATAAAATTCAGAAGAAGAAAAATTTGAAAACATACTTCTTTTGTCCCAAAAAAGAGCAGAAAACTGGGTAAATAAGAATATGTTCATTATGAACAACATCAAAAGCATTTACAACCAAATAAAAAACAGGTAAATTACAACAACAACAACAACAAAATCCACCTTATTCCAAAGAGACAGACAGTACTTATTCATCTGCCAGCACACTGGATGATAACAATGGACAGAGACATGCAAACCCCACAAGATTTCTTCCATAGATACAGGACATGCAGCTGGTAGTATTAATTAAGTAGGCTTACAACTATGAGCAGTTAACAGGATGAACATCTTCATGAACAGAAGCTGAAGGGCATCGACTAAGTCACAGAAATGTGGAAGGAATGTACACTATGAAATCTTCTTTCATACAGGCTTGTAATATCCAGCTTCTGGGACGGACAAATTCAAAACTCTGGAAAGGCATAACGCCTAAATGGACAGTTAATAATAAGAATAATAATGTATGGAATTTATATAGCGCTGAATCTTGTAAAGCAACAGTTCCAACACACAAGAAATTCCTCGTCCTGGATGTGATCACATTTATAATCATTCTTTTTCCAAGTAATTCTTCTTTTAGACTGGAACAATGTGACCGTATGCATAACATCAAGATTTCAAAGAAAGAAAATTACTCACTGATCTATAAATGCTAATAAACAAGTGGCTTTCTTCCTACTGAATAAGACCAAAACAACTCGTGAAGAAACTCAAGAAAGTAGTATGTTCTTTCGAGCCGGAAGGCCCATAGAGCCGGAGCTTATCCCGGTTTCTGTAGCGTTAAGCGAACTGATGGTTTTTCACCACCCCTGTGACAGGACGCTAGTCTGTCGCCAGATACTTCCCCAGCAGAGCTGGTACCCACTTGTACACCTGGGTGGAGTGAGGAAAATAGGAGTAAAGTGTCTTTCCCAAGGACACAACACTGAGCCGAGTGGGGATCGAACCCGCGACCTCTGGATCACGAGATGACCACCTAAACCACTCGACCACGGTGCCTCCAAAGAAACTCATGAAAACCTCAAAATGTTCAGACAAGCTTCAGACTGAGACGCCAATGCCTTCGTTTAAGCGTTCTCCTGAATAATGGTTATTGAGATTCATTACAAGGACACAAAAGGCAAGGGCAGTCTGTATGTTTGTCAACTGCCTACAAGTCAGGAATCAACTTTCCCCCTCGTGGTGTGGCAACATGAACAAACATGTCTTTCAAGCAGGAAAGAAAGTGATAACACTGAAATCTGACACATTCTGTACACTGCCACCAAAACAAAGCCACCCAAAAAACCAACCCAAAAAAGATCTGTTCATACATCTCTAGGTCTATTAATGGACTCACCGAAACAGTCTGTTTATAGACAGAGACACAGAAACTCTTAAGTTCTGTTGGTAAACAGAGATTATATAAAAACAAGTAAGTTCTGTTTGTAAACACAGACACAGTAAGTTCTGATAATAAACAAAGACACAGTAAACAGTAAGTTCTGAAAGTAAACAAAGACACAGTAAACAGTTAAGTTCTAGTAGTAAACAGAGACACAGTGCCAAGTAAGATCTGTCTGTAAACAGAGACAACTAGGTTCTGTTTGAAAACAGAGACACACTAAGAAGCTCTGTTTGTAAACAGAGGCACAGTAACAAGTAAGTTCTGTTTGTAACTAGAGACAGAGTAACAAGTAAGGTCTGTGGGTAAACAGAGGAACAGTAACAAGTCAGTTCTGTTTGTAAACAGAGGAACAGTAACAAGTCAGTTCTGTTTGTAAACAGAGACACAGTAACAAGTCAGTTCTGTTTGTAAACAGAGATACAGTAACAAGTCAGTTCTGTTTGTAAACAGAGACACAGTAACAAGTCAGTTCTGTTTGTAAACAGAGGAACAGTAACAAGTCAGTTCTGTTTGTAAACAGAGACACAGTAACAAGTCAGTTCTGTTTGTAAACAGAGACACAGTAACAAGTCAGTTCTGTTTGTAAACAGAGACACAGCAACAAGTCAGTTCTGTTTGTAAACAGAGGAACAGTAACAAGTCAGTTCTGTTTGTAAACAGAGACACAGTAACAAGTCAGTTCTGTTTGTAAACAGAGATACAGTAACAAGTAACTTCTGTTTGTAAACAGAGACACAGTACCAAGTAACTTCTGTTTGTAAACAGAGACACAGTACCAAGTAACTTCTGTTTGTAAACAGAGACACAGTAACAAGGAAGTTCTGTTTGTAAACAGAGACACAGTTATGTTTTAAACAGAGACAAACTCTGTTTATAAACAGAGACAAGTAAGTTCTGTTTGTAAACAGAGACATAGTAACAAGTACATTCCGTTTGTCAACAGAGACACAGTAACAAGTAAAACCTTGTCCTATTATAAAAGAAATAGGAGGTGGTGACTAGAAATATAGATATGAACAGCATCACAATATTTGATGACACAAACCTTTGTAAAAGTTCTCTATACTTTAAAAATGTGCGCATGTTCCATATCCACAGATAAAATGACCAATATTTATATTTCTGTAATCACTAAACAATGACCTCTAAAAATGACTAAGCTGTGAATGGCTCAACAAACAAAAACAGTTTTGATTTAAAATAGAAGTTTTCATGGAAAACAGATTTAAGACATCCCCAAAACAACCACCGAAAAGTGGAACATTCTGGAAAACGTGAAAGCACTACTTGCTTTTTTGGCAATGTCAGATTTTTCCAAATATCTGGCACCTGAATTACTCCTATGTGATACATTTCTGAAGGCACCATGCATCGCTTTACTGAACGTGATAGAGACAAGAAACAGCTCATGTTCAACTCTGCCGCTGGTAGGTGGTCTGTCAAGCACACTGACCTGACTGAACACTATTTCAATGTCTTTGACTGGTTCTTCTGTCATCAAATATTATGAAACTGCACATACAACAACACAGTCCAATAGGCAGTACCTTTTCACACCGTTCAGATCATGAAACAGTTCAAAATCAAACTTATTTGCAATTAAGATTTGTCC
This sequence comes from Rapana venosa, assembly GCA_028751875.1. Classification (NCBI taxonomy): domain Eukaryota; kingdom Metazoa; phylum Mollusca; class Gastropoda; order Neogastropoda; family Muricidae; genus Rapana; species Rapana venosa. The sequence continues at coordinate 6,827 of JAQIHA010001169.1, forward strand.
ATCTTTTTTTTTTAACATATTATTCTTCCTCTGTGCAAATCCAGAGAAAATCAGAAAACATCAACATTTAAATACCATGCATCCCTTCCATCAAAAAATGAAATGCACTTTAAAACAAAAAAGAAAATCTGGCTTTCATGGTAAAAGCATTCGAATACCATGAACAGCTTTCAACAACTGATGACAGAAAGTAAAAAAAACATTGTACGAATTATTTCTCCATCTTCCGTCACTACACAATGAGATTTCATAAAAATATGTTCAGATTCAGAAACAAGGGTTCACAAGACATGATCAGATTCAACACAAATATAGACTGCCAAGATTTTAAGTCTTTTTTCATTAAAAAAAAAAAAAAAAAAGAAGCGTATAATTACACCACCAGACTTAACGCCACATCCAGTGTTATTCATCGGGACTGAGGGAGCAAGGTCGTCGGAACTCCTGTCCTCGTTCATGGATCCACTTGTTGGACACCCACTTGACCCCAACCAGGACGGGGCAGGCAGCGTGTCGCGTGTTGTAAATGCCGTCCCCGTTTCGATAAAGGTTGTACCAAAAGGCTGCAGTGCCCTGTGAAACATTGACACATACACCTGCAATGGGGATCAGGTACACACATATCTGCACTCACGTAAGCATATGCTTGTATATACATACACTAATATCATGTAAATATATATAGAAATGATTCCAATTCTCTCCCAATGAGTGGTAACAATATGAGTGCACCTGGATGAGCATGTGCACTCATTCACAAACAAAAACATTTGTGACATATTGTTGAATATTTTCTGACTTGGGCTTTTCACTGAGCATTTCATTTCATACCACTTTTAAGTCACAGCAGATTTCTCTAAGTGAAATTCGGGCTGCTCTCCCCTGGGAGAGCACGTCACCACAAGAGCAGCGCCACCCATTATGTTTTTTTTCTTTTGACCTGTCTTTAACTGTATTTGTTTCCTTATCAGAGTGGCTTCTTTTCTACAGAATGTTATCAGTATACAAAGACCTAAAGAAACACATGCTGCCAGGCATGGTTGAAGTCTTCACCACAACAAACATGTTCAACTGGTCAACAGGCTGTTCCTGTAAATGGTAAATGCTTAAGAAGCGCTATCTTAAAAGCAAAATATTCCTTGAACACAATATAATATCTGCTTTTAAAAATCCAGCCTAACCTTTGTATGGTTTGCTTCTTTGTTGAATTTGTTTTCCCATTTTTACCATTCTGTTTGAAAGCTTAGTTCCATAATCTCTTTACAAAGAAATGACTAAAACCCCCAGTTTTCCTAAAGTTTTTTCCTTAAGTTAGTCAGATTTGGTGGGTTTTTTTAATGACTTCAAAATGCATACAAACCCTGGCCAAACCTTTTAACCTACAAACTTGCGAATGCTAAACAACCAAACTTAACATCATCATCCACCAATCAACAGACTGATAATTACTGTGACTGGTAAATGAATATAAAGCTCAAACTCATAAGCAAATTATGCCTTATGGTAAAAAATACATTTATTAACCGAAAAATAAAAAACAAATCTACCAACCCACATTTCTTTACATCTTTTCTAGATTTTTCGCTTTTCTTCTTTTCATCCATAGTTTGTAACTCTTCTACTACCGCCGGCGGGTTGACCCGCCCGCTTACTACTTGTTCCACTAAGCCACGGGCGGGTGTACCCGCCGAATACCTGGGGAAACCCGGTGTCTCCCTTTGCGCTATTTTTACTCTATGATCTCACACCCTTTAACACTCGGAACATGCGCAGTGAGCTTAAGGAAAGCGTCCTCTTCCGCCATTTGTAATTTCTGCGTCAGTTGAGCGATTTTTCTCCGGATTTTTAAAATTTCGACGAGCGACGATTTTTTGAGAGAGCTCCTTCAAGATGGCGATAGCGATGACGATGTGTTCCAAGGTTTTACGCTTGAAGAAGTGGCAGAAGCCGAAAGAATGCGTATAAAAAAGGACGTAGAAGCTGCAGCAAAGATAAGAGAGCTTCAAGGTGAAATCGATCGTGGTGTTTTCTCCGATTCGAGTGATGAGGAAGACGACCGTGGCAGCGTAACGATCGATCCTGCTGAGGGGGCGTATGACTGTGACTGGCTGATGGATTTCAGTGAAAATTGTGGCCCCAGAAACGTTGAAAAAAACTGTAGTGAATACGACATTTTTTCCTTATTTTTCAACGAGGAAGTGATCGAAGTGCTTGTGACAGAGACGAACAAATATTACAAGGAGGTGATTGAGAAGAAGGGGGGTGTGGACGCACTTCCCAAACATTCGAACTTCCGTGCTTGGCAAGACACTGATGCCAGTGAAATGAAAGCTTTCCTGGCAATGACTTTGTACATTGGACTTGTGAGGCTTCGAAGTTACGAAATGTACTGGAGTACTGATCATCTCATCGACTTGGGGGGATTCAGGAGTATTATGTCACGCAACAGATTTTTGAATCTGCTTACTTTTCTCCACGTTGCTGACAACAACGATCCACAGGCCCAAAACAACCCAGGCCACAAGATAGAAAAAATATCCTCTCTGCTTCTTTCCAACTGGCAGAGAGTGTACTACCCCCACAGAGAAGTAAGTATAGATGAAACCCTGGTGCCTTTCAAGGGGAGGACCAAGCTACTCCAGTATATCCCTTCAAAGCCTCACAAGTGGGGCATCAAGGTGTGGACTCTGGCCGATGCCAAAACATCATACGTGTACAACTGGAAGTTGTACACTGGAAAAGAAGCAGCTGCCCAGCCCTCAACTTCTTCAGGAGAGCCCAGCCCTCAACTTCTTCAGAGGACCCCCAGCCTCCACCAGCCAAGGTCGCCAAAACAGAGGTTTCAACTGCACATGGGATCGGCTATCAGGTTGTTTTCAACTTGTGCATTCCTTTGATGGACAAAGGTCACCACATTAATTGTGACAACTTTTTTACTAGCTCACAGTTGTTCAGTGCTCTGGCAGAAAACCAGACTGGTGCATGTGGCACATTGAGGAAAGACAGGAGAGGTGTGCCTAGTGTTGTGAAAACTGTGAAGCTGAAAAAAGGAGATCCGCCGTCTGTGCACAAGGAAAACAACCTGACCTACATCACCTGGGAGGACCGTCGGACAGTCAGGGTTTTGACCTCAGTGCACAATGGGACCACATATGAAAAGAAAGTAAGATCAAAATTCCACCCTGATCATGTGAGGACAGTGAACCACCCTAAGGCCATCCAGCTGTACACCCAGTTCATGGGGGGTGTGGACCTCTCCGACCAGCAGATGTCCTACTCCATGAATATGCATCGCTGCCTCAAGTGGTGGAAAAAAATATTTTTGTGCAACCTCCTGGAAGTGTCCGTCTCCAATGCCAAAGTCATCTGGAAGGAGTTCAACCCCAGGGCAGGGAACAGCTGCAAGACAGACAGGTTTCGCCTGGCCATCATCCACGGTCTGCTGGAAGGGTACCTGAGGAAAACCCGTGCCTTTCGCCGACCTGCACTGGACCCCCCTGCCCGTCTGTTGGACAGACACTTCATAGGACTCAACCCCAACAAGCTGCCCAGTGGAAGGAGGTCAAATCCTGACTGTCAGGTGTGTTCAAACAGAAGTGTGAAACGACACCAGACATCCTACATGTGCATGGACTGCCGTGTTCCCATGTGCATTGAACCCTGTTTCCGCCGCTACCACACCCTCCTGGATTACAAAATTGACTGTGGCCCCGATCTCCATCCCAAATAGAGTGTAGAGACTGCCTCCCCACCCCATATCCAGCTGTACATAAAGTAGTTCAAATAAATTTGAACTAACTTTCAACTTACTGAGTTTGTTATTTTTTGTTTGTCTGTTCGTCAGCCTGTATACTTGTTTGTGAGTGTGTTCGCATATTTTACTAACATTACTGAAACCATTTTACTTATGCATGGTTGTATGTCTGCTTTCATTTTACTTCATTTCTGTGATCCTTTACCCTTTGAAATAGTCATAATTATATATATAATTGAATAACCACCATAGTCAACAACAACAACAACAACACTCAACAACCACAAAGCACACAGGAGTCAAATGACAAATTTTATTTTCTTTATTCAAAAGTACACAAGCACAGAAAATTTCATGCAAATACATCTTCATTCTGATTTTTTATGATTTTTTAAAGTCAGTAGGTGTAAAACTGAAGGACACTGCAGAAAATACTTGGTATGCAGTGGTAAGTAAGAGAAACGGAACTTGGTAGTAGAAGAGTTAAAAGCACAGACTAATACAAATTACACTTTCAGCGCCCTATCAGACAATCGTCACCTGGCTACAGTCATGTCAGCTCACCTTCTTAGGGTACAGCTTCAGCCCCAAATAGGGAAAGACAGTTGCACCACCGGCCTCCACGTCTGTCATCTAGGAAACAGCACAAAATTTCTGACATGAACGAAGGCTGCATTTTAAACACCATCCATCTACATAGCGAAGACATTTCATCATCTCATTCACTTTTAAACAAATCTAGATTTATCTCTTTTGAAATGAATCAACTAAGCTTTGTTAGCAGTTCCTTAACCACTTAATGCACTTATGAAATATATGTATTATCATTCATAATACCATATCTTAGTTAACATCTTTTCTGGAATTTTCATTTATCATCTGGGGTTTTTTTCTTCTGTTTATTTTCTTCTGAAAGTCAGAAAATGATCTTTACAAGCTTGAAGAGACAGTTATACAATTCAACAAGCAACACTTTATAACCCCACCGTTCTATATGAATGGAAAGAAAAAGATTTTGCCAAACTACATATACTTCTTGATCAGATAATGTCTGGCATGTGATATACATATATATATAACTTTTAAAAATTGACATTAAGAAAGCTTTAAAATGTTGGAAAGCATAACAGCTGGCAGGGCAGAGTGACAAAAAAACCCAACAACCTTCAGGCATTTGAATGGTTACATAGTGACTTTACTTCTGTCAACTTTTCCCTAACGATTTGCAGGAACACTGTTCTGAGTTTTTCAGGCAGTGAGTCTCGGACAAGTTGGACCTGACAAAGACATCCCTCTCCACCATGTTGCAGGGTGCATGGTGGGTATTTTTGTGCCCTTCATGCCAAGGGCCAAAGCTGGCCTGCTCTTCAACAAAAGATGGGTGGGCTTGTAATGTGTACACAGGATGTTCTCTGAGTGCTTTCCCATGGATGTCAGCTTACGTCCAATCTGAAAGTTTGTTT
>JAQIHA010000117.1:0-18646 GCA_028751875.1 Rapana venosa
TAATAAAAAAAAATAATAAAATAATAATAAAATATTAATATAATAAAAAATAATAATAATAAAAATAAATAGAATTTATATAGGGCTATATCTTGCAAATACAAATCAGAGCGCTTTCATTCAATCGCTCCTACACATGCAACCAACAATGATTAACAATATTTTAACAAATTCAAATGTAGGCACACACACACACACACACACACACACACACACACACACACACACAGGTTATACATTTCAGCAGGGTGATGGAATTTAGGCTGTTAAAGGCAGGGACAGATATGAGATGAAACAGGAGGGGAAAGTCTTAGGTTTGAAATAGGTATGTTTTGAGGCTGGATTTAAAGCTGTCGTAAGTAGGCTTTTCACGAAGGGAGAGAGAGAGGTCATTCCAAATTGATGGACCAGAAATAGAGAAAGAGTGACCGCCAACAGTGGATTGGTTGAATCTAGGTATCGTAAGCACAAGGTATCTGCAACAGAGCGGAGGGAAACGAGAAGGAGTGTACAGGTGAAGACATTCACAGAGGTAGGAGGGTGCTGTTTTGTGTAGGCATTTGTAACAGAGGGTACTAATCTTGTACTTTACACTCTGTGGCATAGGCAGCCAGTGGAGAGATTGCAGGAGAGGAGTAATATGCTCATATTTTTTTTCTTTTTGAGGAATAATCGAGCTGCAGAGTTTTGTATTCGTTGAAGGGAGTGGATAGATGATGCTGGCAGACCAGCCAAGAGAGAATTACAATAGTCCAGACGTGAAAGAATAAGAGATGTTACAAGTTTGGATGTTGCATCAGTGGACAGGTACTTTCGGATTGCACTTATACGCCGTAATTGATAGTAGCAAGACTGGCAGGTCTGGGTGATGAATTTTTGCATAGAGAGTGTGTTGTGGAAAGCAACAACTAGATACTTGACTGCAGTGGATAGTGGAACTGACGTATTGCCAAATTCTATTGAATCTGTTGTGATGGAAGAGAGTTTGTGTTTGGTCCCTACAATCATAGCTTCGTTGTATCTGCATTTAGCTCTAACTTGTTTTGTATCATCCGGTTTTGAATATCTTGAAGGCAGAGTGACATATTTGTCAATAGAGAAGGCAGATTTTCAGGAGTGTCACTGCTTTGAATCTGAGTCATCAGCGTAGAAATGATGGTTGATCTGGTGATAGTTTATTATATATGAGAGTGGAACAGTATAGAGAGTGAACAGAGCAGGGCCCAGAACTGATCCCTGTGGGACTCCACATTCCAGTTTGGCAGGAATTGATTGAATCTTGTTTACTGTGACTGTCTGGAAAAGGTCAGTGAGGGAAAAGAATTAAACCAGGGAAGGGTGCACCTTTGATACCAAAAAGATTTTTTGGAGCGGGGAGAAGGGTAGGTGATCTTAAATGTCAAATGCTGGGAGATAAGTCCCCAGAAGAGTGAGAAGGGGGATTTTCCCGAGTCAAAAACGTTTTGAAGCATGTTTTAAAAATGGGGCTAGGTTTGGGTTTTTGGCCGGGGGGTTTTACGCGATAGGCGACTGAAAAGCGGGAGGAAAACATTTTTAATGGGAAAATTTGGGGGGGGGTTTAGTTGTTTCAGAACTACTTTTTCAAGGACTTTTTGGGGAGAACGGTAGGTTAGAAACAGGCCTGTAATTGTTAAATATGTTAGGGGGCGAGGGGCGTACTTTTTTAGTGAGGGGTAACCCTTTTCAAATTTTGGGGGTTCTGATGGAAAAATTCCCGAAAGAAGAGAAGAAAGGGTTTTTTAAACCCTTTATGATAGGGGGTATGGCTTCAAAAAGGGAATGTTTTGAAAAGAGAAACAGGCATAGGACAAGATCACATAAAATTTTTATTTATTTTATTTAGAATTGTTTCCCGATTTCTTCCCCACTTGTTTTGGGTGAAAGGAAAAGGGGGAGGAGTGTAGGAATTGGGTTTAGGGGTACAGGTTGGAAAGGAGTCTGATCCTGGTTGGGGCGAAAGTTTTCGGACTTTGTCAGAAAAAACGGAAAAAAAAATATATCAGGAAAATTCAGAGGGGGCTGTGGAAAATAGGCAGAGGGCTTGGTTTTTTTGCAGATTCCCAAAAAGAGTTGAGGTGAGGAAAAAAAAAATTTCTGGGTGTTGCATTTTGGGAAAACACACCACACCCCAAACACACACAAAACACAACCCCAAAACACAAAAACACACACACACACACACACACCACACATAGAAAAATTATTACAGGTGTCCCCAGTTTTTAAACAAACAAGAAAAACCCCCTCCCACAGTTTAAAAAGAAAAATGAAGTAAAGAAAAGGGGTTTGCGAAAATGTAAAGAGGGATTGCATGAAATGTAAAGAGGGGTTTGCATTCTGTAAAGAGGGATTTTTCCCTGAAGGGGAAAAGAAAGGGGTTTGGGGAAACTTTAAAAAAGGGATCGCACGAAACTGTAAAGGGGGGATTTGGGTGAACTTAAAAAAGGGATTTGGGTGAACTGTTAAAAAGGGGTTTGCATGAACGGTTTAAAAACGCTTTGGGTGAACTTAAAGATGGTTTTTTGGGGAACGGGAAAGTGGGATTTTCATGAACTTAAAGAGGGATCTGCCCTGAAAAGATAAAGAGGGGTTTTCAAAGAAATATAAACAAAAGATTTTTATGGGGCTGGTTTTAAAAAGGGATTTGGGGGAAAATGTAAAGAGGGGTTTGCCCAAAACGGGAAACAGAGATTTGCTTTTAACTGAAAAAGGAAATTTTTCATAAAAAATAAAGGGGATTTGCATAAACGTAAAAGGATTTAATTGTAAAAAAATTTGCATGAACTTAAAAAGATTTAAAAATTAAAAGGGGGTTGGGGAACTAAAAAATTTTGCTACTTAAAAGATTTCATACTGAAAGGGGGATTGCATAATGTAAAGGGGTTTTCATTTTTTTAAAGGGGTTTTTGAAAAATTTAAAGAGGGATTTAAAGGTTTGAAAACAAAAAGGGTTTTGCATGAACTGTAAAAGAAATTTGAGAACATTTTAAAGGGGGTTTATGAACTTAAAAGGGATTTGCATAACGAAAAAGGGGGATTTGCATACGTAAAGGGGTTTTCAGAACTTAAAGGGGGGATTTTGCATAAAGTAAAAGGATTTGCATAACTGTAAAGGGGGTTTTTAAAAAAAAAGGGGGTTTTTTTTACTAAAAGGGATTTCAGAATTTAAAAGGGGGGATTTGCATAATTAAGGGGGTTTTTTGGGATTTTAAAGAGGTTTGCATGAAGGTAAAAGGGATTTGCTAATTAAAAAGGGGGATTTGCATATCGTAAGAGGGATTTTTTGCAGAACTGTAAAGGGGGTTTTTGATGAAATGTAAAAAGGGGATTAAACCCCCTTTTAATTCTTTCCTTGGGCCCTATTGGGGTAATTTAATGAAAAGGGTTCAAATTAAAAGGGGAAAAATTTGTTTTTTTTAAAATTTTTTCCCTTTCTTTAAAGGATTTTGTTTAAAATTTTTGAATTATTTTTTAAAAAAGGCCAGAAAAAAAGGCTGCTTTAGAATTTTCATTTCTGGATTTAAACTTTTTTACTAAGGCTTTCAAAATCCTTCTAAACTTTTTCCTTTCCACAATTTAAAAAAATTTTGACAAACTTCCCCAAAAAATCAATTGTTTTGTAAAAACCGTTCTTTCGGGGTTTGTTTGTCAAAGTTTAAAAAAAGTTTTTAAAAAACAAGATAATTCCAGAAAATTTTTAACCAGTTTTTTATTAGAACATTTTTGAAACCCCTATTCTCTTTTTTAAAAGAAAAACTTTTTTCTTTTCACAGTTTTAAAATTTTTCACAATTGTCCCCCTTTCTTGGGGGGGTTTGAGCGTCTGTTGTTTTGTTTCGTCCCCGGGGTTTAGTTTTTTGTTTTGTGTCGCCGATTTTCTTTTTGTTTCCAGTGTTGTTTTTGTCTGTCTCGTTTGTCCCCTTTCCTTTTAGGGCCCGTCTTATTTTGCTTGCCGCCCCTTCGGGGTTCCCTTTGTTCTGTCTTCGTCGCCGCCAGGCTTTTGTCTTTCTTTGTTGTTTCCCTTTTTTTCTTCCCAAAACCCCTGTTTCTTTGCTTCTTTTCCCTTTTCTTCTCCCAAAAAATTTTTGTAATTTTTTATTTTCCTGGCTTGGTTTGTCCTTCCTTTTCTCCAAAACCCCCTCCCCTTGCCTTTGACCGCCAGTCTTTGCCCCGTGGCGCTGTCGCCCTTAAAATCTTTCGGCCCTCGCTCGGGCCGCGCCTTTTGGGCCCTGGACAGCTGCCCTTTTTTGGCTGACGGGTTTCCTCCCTCTTCGCTTTTTTTTTTGTCATGAAAAAATTTGGAAAAGTGCAAGGGAAAAACTTTTTGGTAAAACAATAAAACCCGACTGGTTTCGATTCCCCCTCCCCTTTTCCCCTTTGCCCCAAAAAAATCGACTGAACAAGTCCTTCGATGAGACAAAAAAACCGAGGTGTCAAACGCATATTTTTAATTAAAAATAATAATAAAAAATAATAAAAATAGGATTTTAAAGCGTGGTTTGTAAAAAAACAAATGGCAATCCCACGCCTCTCCTTTAAAACAAAAAACAACAATTTCAAATCCATGGACTAAACCCCCGCCCCCGGCAACCAAAAAAAAACAAAAATTAAAGGGAAAATTTAAAATTAGGGAAATATGGGAAATCTTAAAAAAAATTTTTGACGATTTGAAGTAAATGAAGGCTTTTAAAACAATAAAAGATCTTCCGGGGATGACCAAAAAAAAGAAAAAAGGAAAAATTTTTTTTTCCAAAAAGGGGGAAAACAAATGGTTTGGGGTTTAAATTTTCGGGGGAAAAAGGTTTTCCCCAAAAAGGGGCCAAAAAAAAGGGGGTATCCTGGGGGGGCTGAACGAAGGGAAGGGGAGGGGGTGTAAGTAAACATTAAAAAATAAAGTGAAAATTTGTGGAAATTTGAAAAAGGTTTAAAATTTTCCCCAAAGTTTTTTGAACCCCAAAGTGAAAAAAGGAAAAGGGGGAAAGTTTTAATTTTTTTTCCCTTTTTAGACGTCGATCCCCAAATTTTTGTAGTTTGATTAAGGAAATGTCTGGAGCAAAAGGAAAATTTGTCAAAGGAAAAAGAATAAGATGTGAAAACTGGAATTTTATGGTTTTTGAATTGTTATGGGAATTAATGTAAGACCAGTTGGGGATTAAAGAAGCGGGAAACTACCCGCCCTTCAAAATTAAAAAGACGGTTTGGTTTTTTTAAAAATTTTGTTTAAATAATTTTTTTGGGGGCCCCGTTCTTTTTTTAGGGAAAATAATTTTTTAAACCATTTTGAGTTTTGGGGCTAAAATACAAAAAGTTTTTGGACGAGGAAAGGAAAAAATGGAAAAAGGGGTTTTTTTTTAATGGAATAAAAGGGTGGAAAAAAAAAAAGGGGGGAGATTCCCCCGGGATCCAAAACAATTTTAGTTTTTTTGTTTCAAAAATTTTAACCTGGGGGGGGTTTGGTCCGGGTTGCCAAAAACCCAAACAGGGGGAAAAAAATTTGATGAAATATGTTAAAGCCGTTAAAAAGAAATTTTTCCTGATAGAAAGAAAAAAAAAAAAAAAAAAAAAGAAAAAAAAAGGGGAAAAAAAAAAAAAAGAAACAAAGAAAAAAAAAAGGGTAATTTTAGACGGGCCTATAATTTTTTTCAATTTTTGGACATGGGCTTTTTCGTAAGGTGGACTTTGCTTTTTAAAGAATGAAAATTTACTAAAGAGTATTTACTATTTTAGTGAAAAAGGGCACAATTTTGGAAGGTTTTGTGAAAAACAGGAGCATATGGATAAAGGCGCATGATTTTTATTTTTCCCTTTCAAATTGCTGTTTTTCCACTTGTGGATAAAAGGGAAAAAGGAGGCCAGTGAACTGGGTCAGGGGCCGGGCGGGAAAATGGTTTATAAAGTCGGAGTTTTTTCGAACTTTTTAAAAAGAAGGAGAAAATAGGATGAACAGCACTGGGGGTGTTGGGCAAGGGGGATTTTTTTGCAACCCAAGAATTTTGAGGTGAGGAAAAAAAAATTTGGGTTTTACACAGACAATTTGGAAATATATCTGTTTTTGGTGGATTAAAGTTTGTTTTGTTTTCTGTTTCAAAAAAGCTGTTTTTTGATATCGTTTTTGACTTCCGCCCTCCGTTCTAGTCCCGGGCTTTGCGCTTTCGCTACGATTCTTGGGGGTATACCATGGCGACGGGTCAGGGGGAGGGAGATATCAGAGAGTGCTGCTACAACATTGGCGGAGAATAGGGTTTTAGATCGAGAGGTCATGGGGTCAAGGTTTGTGAAAACTTTGGGAACTTGGGAAGAGAAGATTTGGGCTAAGGCCTTAAGATTGCGACGGTAACATATTTTTTTCTTTTTGACGGTTTTTTGTGATTTGAATGAAAGAAACGAATATCAAATCTTTTGTCGGGGACAGAAACAATGAAAAATTGAATGAAGAATTTAATCACCTCTAAAATAGACCAAACGTGCTTGCTTCGTTTTCCATTAAGAGGAATGGTTGACGAAAAGAGAAAGACTTTGACTTGGGGAATCTGGTTGTCGAAAAAAATTGAAGCACCAAAATTAAAATTTATGGGAAAGGCTGTAGTGGGGCAAGATGACTGATTTTTGGGGGAAAAAGAAAATTTTTGGGTTTTTTATACGGCTGGATGGCGTAAAGACAGATAGTAAAAGATGGCCAGGGAGGTTAATTGATTTTTGCAAACTTCAAAAATTAAGTAAAAATTTAAAGGGGGTTTTCTGAAAAAAAGAGATGGGTTCCCAATATGCTTTGAAGATGGGAACCACCTCCCGAGAATCGGGGGGAAAAAAAATGTTTATTTCCGGGGGATCACTTTTTTTTTTTCTAGCCGGGGGGTTTAAACCAAATTTCGGTGAGGAAGGTTAAATCAATGTTTTTTTTTAAAATGAAAACATTTAGTCCTTTTCCCTTTGGACAGACAGACTGCACATTTAACAAACAAACTAAGGGAAACTGAAGGGAGGGGAGAGTTAAGAAAAGGTGAGTTTAAACACAAGGAAAAGGGCGAAGCGATGGTGGAGATGCACAGCGGAACAATAACAAGATTTATGGGGGAATAAGAGTAAAATGTGAAAGAACTGGCAATCAGGGGGTTCGGTTTGAAACACATCATGATAACAAAAATCATCAGAACAAAAAAATATATCAGAGTACAAACAACAAACAACAAAACTGGGGGGGGGGACACCAAAGGGGGGGGAACTTTTCAGGGTGACGAATGGCAGAGGGGAGGGGGGGAACACGGGGGGGGACCCACCACGGCGAGATGTCGGGCCTTTTCCCCGCGGTTTTTGCCCCATATGCCAAGTGTTTTGTTATTGGGGCTTTAAAATCGGGGCAAGCGGGACAGAACATCTTGCGCAACTTAAAATCCTTTCCGCTTTTGAAAATAGGGCCATTGTTTTCCATGGGGGCAGATACAATTTTTTTTAAAACAAAAAAATGCAAACTGCTTTAAAAAAAAAATTCTCTGAACCCTTTTTATTTGTTCTTTACAAAAATTACACTATAAAATTTTTCCCTCATTATTATTATTATTAATTTAATGGACAGGGGGCTCCACGATTCTCTACAACATCACATGCCTAAGATGGTCTTAAAGCATCTTTTCCACTTAAATGAGGATATCACTTTTGTGATTGACCCAAACCACCACTTTTCCGATATCCTCCGCCCCCGGGGGAAAGGGGTATGAAGGGCCTCACTGATAGGGAGGGGGATTTGGGCAGGAAAGGGGCCCTTAAAAGGGTAGTGGGTATTTGGGCCCAAAGATTGTCACTGATAGGGGGGATGGGGTATTGGGGTCAATGATATACTCACTGTCCCCCCCCTGGGGGATATAAGGGCTTTTGTTCCAGGGGGTCATTTCTGCTTTTTCCCCGCCTTGTTTGGGTTTCCCCAAATTTTTGGCTTTTCCATACCACCATGTTGTCTTCCAGGGTTTTTCCTCCAAAAAATACATCACTTCTGTAAGAATGTTTTTATTACTTACATAAACATAATCTATTATGGGCCCTTTTTAACAGCAAAATAACCCCACCAACTTTTTTTTGCTGCCCACTTTACCCATCTTTTTTTATGAAAACCAGGAATTTTTTTTTTGGTTTGGCAAAGAAAAAGTCATCATTCTAAGATTTAATTACTTTTTATGAGTGTAGTTCATTATGGTTTTTAAGTGCCACTAAATTTTAGGGGGGAAAAATATTGTTATTCAATATACCTGCCCACATTATCCTTTTCTTACGTTGTCCAGTGGGTTGCTTTTCTTGTTTTAAAATAGCATGGGAGTAATCCCAGCTTTCTTTGTCATAAGGGGGAAGGGGAAATGGCTTTTTGGTTTTTGGGGGTTTGGGTTGCCCAACTTTATTTGTTTATGCCACTTTTTTTTAACATGGTTTACGAATTTCCTCTGCTGTTTTCTGATTCTTTTTTTCTTCAACCTGCTAATCATTCGGTTTCCTTTTTTCCCAGCAAGATGGCCCCAATCTAGGGGCAGGGGTTTTAGGAGTTGGGGTAGGGGAAAAATTGCTTGGGATCTGTTTGGTTTTTCTCCCACTGGGGTAAGAACCATGTTGAAAATAAAAAAATAAATTTGAAACTAAACATAACGTTTTAAGGGAACTCGCTTTTTGCGGCCATTTTTTTTGACCCTTAAGTAGTACTTTTTTTCGGGGGTGCTAAAGGCAACACCTGTGCTGTAGCGCTTTGGTGGGGGTTTGGGGGGTTGGGGGGGGTGGAGTGGGGTTGGGTTTTTTTTTATTTGGGGGGGGACTGGGGGATTTTTTTTTTTTAAGGGAAAGGGGGGGGGGGGGGGGGGCTTTTTTTCCTTTTGGGGCAAAGTAAACAGAAAAAGTTTTTGTATTTCAGTTTTTATTTTTTTATTTTTTTTATTATTTTTTACCCCCTTTTTTTATTTCGGGTAAATTTAAAAACATTCGTGGCTTCACTTAGCCCTAAATGGGTAATCTTTGCGGGGCTTTTATATACTTCAAAAAGGGAAAATACAAAAGTCTGACGCCCTTTCCCTCATTTGTTACTCTCCTGCGTTGTTCTGAGGGGTCCTGCTAGCAAAGGGAGCCCCCTTTGGGTTAAAAGAATTTGGGTTCCAAAAAGCCCCACAAAAACCAAGCATAACCTTACAGGACAACAATCAAATTTTAAAATCCTTTTCACATTTAAAATTTACCAATTTCCCTGGTTGGTTTTTCAAAATTAAATTTAAAAAACAGTTGACTGATTCACTGACTTTTTTTAAGGAGCATTGCTCCTTAAATATTTAACAAATGAAACAAAAGGTAATTGTTTAACCCAAAAAACAGCCCCCAACAACTCAACTACTTTTACGCTCTTCAACTGGCAGTACTTGACTGCAAAAAAAAAAGAAAAAAAAACAAAAAGCAAACGTAATTAAATTTTTTAAAAAACATTTTCAAAACCCTGTGGAAAAAAAAGAAAACGAAAACTTAAAGCAGGGGAGAGAACGGACCCGAGAAGGGGGGAACAAGGGGAAATTTTTTTTTTCGAGGTAATGGAAAGCTCCATGGGGTTTTTTTTTTTTCATTTCCCCGGGGTATCAGCTTTGTCAATTTTATTTTTCCCCCGGACTAATGGCTTTTTCTCAAAAACGGGAAAGGTTTTTTTTCATTGCGCAAGAAGTTCTGCGTGCATTTGCACACGGGGGCCTCGGGTTTATTTCCCCAAAGATTTTGGGGGGAAATTTAACAGCACTGATGTTAACCCAACAAAAAATCCTCTTTACGAATTCGAAACCCGAAACAGATCAAAAGCATCACTCTAACAACAATATCCCCCCCCAGGAATGGGGGGAAGAGAGAGAGAGAAGAAAAGAGGGGGAGAGAGAAAAAGGAAGAGAGAGAAAAAGTGGAAGAGGAGAGAGAGAGAGGGAAACTTTTGGGAACAATTGTATAAGGCGTACTATTTTGGGTTTTAATGACATAATCATCTTTTCCCCTTGTTTTCATTCATTTTGGGCCTCTTATTTAAATTAGGGTTTATTTTTATAGTAATTTTTTTTTCTGTCCAGTGATCATCATCCTTGGGGGGTGCCTTCAAATGGCTCTACAGAAATTGGGACCGCCCCCTCCAAAACTCTGACTTTGGGCTTGGTGGATTTTTGCTGCTTGTTTGTCCACTCCCCATGTAAGGTAAGCGTTTGGGTGATTTAAATGGAACGTTTTGGCTTTGGATAAGATTTACGTTTTTTCTTTTTCTATATTTCTGTTCGGAATTTTTTTGTTTTTTTTGTGCTTTTTTTCTGATTTTTTTAAAATTTTCCCGAAGTTTAAATTTTTGTTGCTTAGTTTCATTATTTTTTGTTCAAATGTTTTTTTTCATCCTTCAAAAAAAATTTAAGTTATTTAACCCATTCTTTCAGGAAATTTTTGTGTGTGTTTTGGTGTGGGGTTTGTGTGTGTGTGTGTTGTTTTTGTTTTGGGGTTGGGGTGTGGGGTGGGGGTTTTGGTTGTATAGTTAATCCTCTGTGGTTTTTTCCCCTTTTTAAGCCCGGGGGTTTTGTCCTTCTTCTGGCTGCCCAGGGGGTTAAAGTCAGTCTGTATTGTAAATGTAAAATGCAGACTGCATAGGGTTTTGTCGTCACCCCCCGTCATCCCTCATCAGTCATCAGTTTTTCACCCCCTAAATAACGAGTGTGACTGTCTCTGCCTTTTGGGTTCCTGCAGGTTCCCACAGCACAAACTATGGCCAGAACCACAAAAAAGGCCGGGGAAAGAAGGGGGGGGACAGAAAAGGAATGGGGGAAAAGCGCGAAGAAGGGGGATGGGGGAAAAGAGCGCTGAGGAAAGGAAGCAGGAAAGGGGATGCGGGGAAAAAATCAGGGAAAAAGGAATGCAGGGAAGGAACGAGGGGAAGGAATGCCGAAAAGGGTGCACAGAGTACGAGTCAAAAAAGATGACGTGGGTAAAACTTGGATGACAAAAAAAAGTGTGCAGAGTCGGAACACTATACAGATTTCATCATCAAGCTCGTCTGTGACCTTGCAGAGACTTTGGATGTGGACAATTTAGCCAATGTCTCTAAAACCATCAACAACATGGCATACTTTCTGAAGAATACACACAAAACAAAGAGAGAAGAAAAATGAACAAGAAAAGCAGAAAAAATCTATCGAGACTCATTGTGACTCTGACATGAGTCATTATGACAATGACGATTATGTAGACTTGGAGTGAATGGTTGTCTGTGCTAGTATGCAGTGTTGTGTGTGTGCGTGCGCGCGCGCGTGTGCGTCGTGCGTGCGTGCGTGCGTGTGTGTGTGTGTGTGTGTGTGTCGATAGAGAGAGAGAGAGAGACTGAGAGAGAGTATATGAGAGAGTGTGTTGTGTATGTGTGTGTGTTTGTGCGTGTGAGAGCGAGATCAAATGGAATCAAATCAATCAAATTCTTTTATTTCGATGATAATGAATAACACCAATGTGCTTTTTTTACATCCAGTCCCCGAAAAAAGAGAGTGAGCCAGAGAGAAAGAGAGAGAGAGAAAGAGAGAGAGAGAGAGAGAGAGAGAGTGTGTGTGTGTGTGTGTGTTGTGTGTGTGTGTGTGTGTGTGTGTGTGTGTGTGTGTGTGTGTGTGTGTGTGTGTGTGTGTGTAACACCTTACTATTTTCATGTACAGAATGTGATGAATAAAATTTATGAGAAATCAACACATCTCCTTGTCATTGTGTTAAATTTACAACTCTTGTTTTCCATCACTAGTTTGTCTGTCTGTCTGTCTATCTTTGCCTCTGTGTGTGTGTGTGTGTGTGTGTGTGTCACTATGTGTGTGTGCGTGCGTGTGTGTGTGTGTGTGCGTGCATGCGTGCGTGCGTGCGTGCGCACGCGCAGCTTGGCACATCCTTTCAGACAGACTTCCCCTGACTTACTCTGACTTTTTCCGGAGTTGTTGAGGTCTGAAACTCCTTTCTTCCTTCCTTTATTCCTTCCTTCCATCCTACCTTCTTTCAATCCTTCCTTCCTTCCTGCCTTCTTTCAATCCTTCCTTCTTGCATTCCTTCCTTCCGTCCTTCTTTCCATCCTCCCTCCCTTCCTTCTTTCCTTCTTTCCTTTCTTCCTAAAGTTCCTAAAGTCCTAAAGTTTTAAATGATTACAGACCCGTTGCCTTAACATCCGTCGTTATGAAAAGCTTTGAGCGCATTGTTCTTCAGTACCTCCTGCCACTAGTAAAAGATGCCCTTGACCCTTATCAATTCGCCTACAGCGTAACAGAGTACAGATGATGCAGCAATTTGGTCATATTTTAGGAAAAAATCAACTAAAAAATTAATAATTCAGACATATTAACCATAAGGTCTTTACTACCATTGAAAGCCCAGTTGGATTTCAATGCAAGATGTTCATTTTTTACGAAGAACATGTATTGCACCTTTATATCAGTGTTATTTTAACTGCAGCGTTTGCCTAACATTTGTCGATAATTTGACAAGGGTTTAAAACCCTTTTTTGGTTTCAGATATTTATATTTATCATAAAAAGAAAAAAAGACCGAAATTTCAAAACAGATGTAAAAAGTATTTTTTTTATTTATACCATTTAAGTCACGGCAGATATTTTTGCTAAAATTGGGGCTACCTCCCCAGGGGGAGCACGGGGCCACAAGAGCGGGCGCCCCCCATTTGTTTTTTTTTCTGTCGTAACTGTATCTTTTTTCCCTATCAGAGTGGCTTTTGCACAAATTTTCCCAGGGAAACTCTCTTTTTTCCCGTGGGTTCTTTTGTCCCTTTAAATAATTATTAACACACAGACTTGGTTTTAACGTCTCACCCAAAAGACTAGCCCCCAAACCACATTATGGTCAATGGATGGGGGAAAAGCTTCGGGACCAAGCGCTCAAATGTTGTACCCATTTTCCCTTCCAGTAACATCTCGACTGTTGCTGAAAAAAGAAAAACAAACAAACGCAAAACTCCCTTGTCTGACCCCAAACCCCCGATTAAGTCATTCTGTTAATTCTCTTAAATTCCTCTCCAACGTTCCACAACAATACTAAAATACATTCTAAAGTTTTCCCATGATGCCTTATTAGAAAAAACGGCAATAATTTAATTGATAAATAAAAAGGCTTTTTCAAAGTCAACAAAGAAACAACAAATGACTAAAATTTTTTAAGTAAATGGTTTGTGTTTACACGAAAAAAAAAACCCAATTTTAACAGAGGGTTAAATAATTGTAACTTTGAAACTCATTCAAAGGTACAGTAAAAATAAAAAAGGGAGGCTCTGATTTTGATCAGCTAAATTTTCAAAAGAAGATTCTCTTAGCTGAAATCAAACTGAAAAAGTGAACAGCGCCAACAAAAACTGCATTCTTTTGGGACTTTTGTGAGGGGAAACATCATGTACTGTTCATTCTTTTATCTTAAATATTTTTTTCCTTTTTTCAAAAACCCAAAAATTTTTTCTCTGTTTGAAATAATAAATATTTGAACTTGAATTCCCGTTTCTTATCTTGAATTTCTTTCAACAGAGATACTTTGAAAACAGCGGGTCCGCCGTTTCATTGTAAAACAATTACTACTTAAATAATTTAAAACTTTGTTTTGTGTTAGTGGTACATTTTTTTGTTGATTTCCCCAGCCATACTTTTCCGAATGGGGTAAAAACTTTAGATTTTTTTATATTTTTCAAATGAAGAGAGAGAGATAAAGAGAGAGGTGGGGGGAAAGAAGAGGAGAGAGAGAGAGGAGAGAAAGAGAGGAAGAGAGAGATAGAGAAAGAGAGGTGGTGGAAAGAGAGAGAGAGAGAGAAGGAGAGAGAGAGAGAGAGAGAGGAGAGAGAGAGGAGAGAGAGAGAGAGAGACTAAATCGAACTCAAACAAAAAAAAATACTAAACAGATCCTTGACCTAAGTGTCTTCTAGGCCCTTGGCAAGTCTCTAAACTGCCCAATTTATGGCTTTACATGTTGTTTGCACATTGACTACATGCCCCGGGGTCCCCCTTTGACCAGTATCAAACCCATTTTTTCCCCGGGAAAAGGGGGGGGGGATCAGATGCCAGCACTGCTCTTAAAATAGCATCGTGGAACCAAGAGCAAAGTGACAAAGGTGGGTTACGTCCCCAACAATCACAAAAATTTGAGGGGGGTTCTTCAGATTAATCAAACCCAAAAAACCCCCATTATCTTTTGATTTTCCTAGAGGAGGTTGGTTTTTTGGTAAAGTGTTTTAAATCATCACAATGAACCACATAAAGAAAAGGACTACCATAATGATGGCAGTATCAAATAAGCAGACTTAGATATCTTAACTTTCCCAAATTCTTTTACAACTGGGGTTATTATCTACGAGGCCCAAGGGATCATCTCAGATTTCCCTTTCTCTGTTTTGTGTGTTCTGGTCAGTTCAAGGGGAAAAGTGGTGGTGGGGGGGGGGGGTGTGGGTGGAACTGGATTTTTTTTCTCTTGCCAAACATGTATAAAAGGAGGGGGTTGGGGGGAACGGCATTCCGGTTTGGAGTTGGGTCTCTTGTGTCTCCAGAGGTTCCTGCCTTTCTTTCTTCGCACATGCTACTACTGCGCTTCTTCGTTCTTCGACTTGGGGTCTTCCGTTTTTTGCTGAAAAGGGGTGAGATGCTTTTTGTCGCTTTTTGTTACTGTTTTTTTGTTTTGTTGTTGTTGTTTTTTTTTTTTGGGGGTTTTGTTTTTGGGTTTGGGGGGTGGGGGTTTTTTCGTTTTTTTTTGTTTGTTTGAGGAGGGAGATTCCTCGCTAGAGCTTCAAGATTCCCCAAATGGTGAAATTTTGCGAAAGCAACACTGTTTTTTACCCGGATAAAAGTAGCCCCTTTTTGAGGATTATTCGGGGATTGGCTTTTTTCTAAAACCTCACCAATTAAGGACATAAATGACGGAATCTTAAGTCATGGGGATCTTCAGCATAGTGATGCGGAAGGAAAATTAAGGGACTGGCAGTCTGCACTTGAAATTGACCCTAAGATTTTTAAAAACTCCCCGCTTTTTACCAGAATTTGGAGGTTTGAACCCACGATTCCTGGACACACGGGGGAAGTCAAACGGTCCCAACCCCCCTGGGGTTGGTTTCATTGTGATTGTTTATGAAAAGCGTGTGTCAAGCAATGGCTTTTAGGCTTCTTTCTTCATCATCTTCTTCTTCTTCTTTTTTCTTCTTTTTCTTCTTTTTCTTCTTCTTCTTCCCCAAATTTTGCTTTTTTGCAATTCTTTTCTTTTCCTTCTTTCTGTTCTTGCAATTTTTTTTTTGCAATTCTTCTTTTTGCTATTCTTCTTCTTCCTCGAATTTTTTTCTTTTCAATTTTCTTTTTTCTATTTTTCTTCTTCTTTTTCTTCTTTTCTTTTGCTTCTTCGCAATTCTTGTTTTGCAATTCTTCTTCCTTCTTCTTTTTCTTTTTAATTTTCTTCTTCCCGCAATTCTTCTTTTCATAATTCCCTTTTTTTTTCTTCTTTCTTCTTATTTTTTCAATTCCTATCTTCGCAATTCTTTTCTTCGCTATTTTTCTTCTGTTCTTCTTTTTGCAAATACTTCTCCACAATTCTTGCAATTCCCCTTATCCTTGCAATTTTTCTTCCCCGCAATTCTCTTCTTCTTTTTCTTCTGCTTTTTTTTAATTCTTTTTCTTCGCAACTCTTCTTTGCTATTTCCCTTTTGCTTCTTTTTCTTCTTTCCCAAAATTCTTCTCGCAATCTTTTTTTGCAATTCCTTCACCTTGAATTTTCCCCCCCGCAATTCTTCTTTTTGTCTTTTTCTTTTTCTTTTTTCTGCTTCTTTGCAATTTTTTTTATTCACAATTGTTCTTTTTCTTCGTAAATATTCTTCTTCGCAAATTTTTCTTGGGGAATTCTTCTTTTTTGCAAATTTCCCCTTCATCCCTTTCAATTCTTTTTCGGAATTTTTCTTCTACGGGAAATCTTTTTCCTTGCTGTTCTTTTCTTCCTCGCAATTTTTTTTTCTCGCAATTCTTCTTCTTCTTAGCAATATTCTTGTTCTTCGCAATTCTTCTTTTACAAATTTTTCTTCATTCTTATTCTTTACAATTCTTCTTCTTCGCAAGTTTTCTTCTTCTTCTTTTTCTTCTTTTCTTCTTCTTCTTCTTCTTCTTCTTTTTTCTTCTTCCTCTCTTTCTTTTCTTCTTTTTCTTTTCTTCTTTTTGTTCTTTGCAATTCTTCTTTCAATTTTCTTTTCTTTTCTTTTTCGAATTTTTTTTTTTTCGAAATTTTTCTTCGCAAATTTTCTTCTTTTTTCTTTTTTTTTTCTTTCTTCGTCTGTCTTGCTTTCTTTCTTTGTTTCTTCTTGTTCTTTTTTCATCTTCTTTTCCCCCTCCTCCTCCTCCCTTTTCTTTTTCCCCCCTTCTCACATCATCACACTTTTTTACATCACCTTACATATATCCCATCATGAGGGGAAAGATTAACACTGAAATGTTTGGGAAAGCAAGCGCTTTGGGTTTCGTTTTGCTCTCAAAAATTTAGCGCTACATAAATTCCAATCACTTATTCCATGATAACTGTTGCTATTATTGTCGTTGTATGGTTTTTAGAACGGCGGGTGGTTGCTTGTGTGTGGGGGGGGTGATGGCCCTGGGGTGCCAATGATGGCGGAGAATGCCCCGGGGGCGAGGTTGCTCTGTGGCCAGGAGACGGGAGCAAAACCCGGGAGAACGGAAGAGGGGCCATGGTGAGTAGGCAGGAGTGGCCTCTTTAGCTGGGGGGTTTGGTCGCAGCAGTAACGACGCACACCGCTAACCCGCCGCCATGGCGCAGTGGTTTGCCCTTGGATTTCGGCTGGAAAGTCCCGGGTTTTTTGTGCAAGGGTAGTGGTTTGAAAACCGGGGGTTAGATTGCAAGCGAAAGGCTTTAACCACACACTACCGCCGCCCACCCCTGGAAACCGTTCTGGGTTTGGGGTTTTTTTTCTTTATGAATTTCGTTCCTTGGTAGCCCCCAAAGGGTTTAAATGGTGAAATTTTGTGTATGTCGCTGGTTTTTGCCCCCATAAGGTAGCTGTATTCCGGGTTCGTAAAATTAAAAACCCCAACTTGGTTTTATTAAATAGCTTATTATTATTTTCTTTTTTTATTATTATTATATTAACCTCTAGACAAGAGGGAAAAGGGGAGGATGGATAAGACCTTCACCTCCTAACAATAAAACCGTAGGTTTTTGGGTTCCTTCCCAGCCTTTGCTCTCTTTTTCCAGTTTTCGGAAAAATCGAACTGAAAGTCAAAAG
Organism: Rapana venosa; assembly: GCA_028751875.1. Lineage (NCBI taxonomy): Eukaryota > Metazoa > Mollusca > Gastropoda > Neogastropoda > Muricidae > Rapana > Rapana venosa. The sequence continues at coordinate 17,271 of JAQIHA010000117.1, forward strand.
CCCCTTTGGGTGAGGGTTTAAAACCGAATGCACACAGAACATCTTGCACACACGTTAAAAACCCTCCGTCTTTTTTTTATTTTTTTTATTTGGAGGAAAAAAAATGGAAAAAGCAGTTGTGTTTTTTTACGGAGACAAAACCTTTTTTTGGTTTTTAAAAACAACATGCATACAAGTGTTATTTAGACTCATTCCCGGAATCGGAAATGTGGCTACCCAAATAGTGGAGAAAAAAACGACACAGCGCCCCAAAAAAAACTCACCATCGGGATCTCAGAGCTCTACCGGGAACGAAAAAAACCCCCAAAACTAGAGAAGAAGAGGAGAGGAGAGAGGAAAAAAAAAAAGGGGGGAGAAAAGGGGAAGGAGAGAAGGGAAGAGGAGGAAGAAAAAGAGGAAAGAAGGGGGATGTTGCCCCCTTTTCTAAGAGGATCAAGACCTAATTTCTCTAGGGGGCCGATATTGGGGGATTTTTTCCCCTCCTGTTATTCCCCAAAAAGAGGAGGAAAAAGGGGGAAGGGAGGGGAATTAAAAGAAGGAGGAAAAGAAAAGTGGGAAAGTCCCCTTAACCCTTGGTGGGGGGGAAAACGAGGCTCACCACTGAGCTTTAGGGTGGTTTTCGGCAAAAACCTCCCCCCTTTGGGAAGAATTTACGCAAAGGGGGAATTCTAAAACAGGGGGGAACCCGCGCCACAACCCCGTTACCCCTCCGTTTCCCTATGGGGGGAAACCCCCTTCTCCGGTTTTGGGAGTTTTGGCAACACGCATGAAGACGCACGCCATCAGCACATGCCACAAAGCGTCCTGCAACCCGGTAAACTGGGGTATATACGCAAGCACACACCACCACCCCCAGCACACACCAGCTCGCGCAGAAAACCGGACGAATAAAACGCAAACACAAACACAACGCACACACAATAACCCCACGTTTAGATACAAAAACACACACAAAAAAAAACCGGCAAACACACACCACCACACCCACACACACCACACAAACACACACACCACCACAACACACACACCCACACACACACACAACAAACACCCTTAATATCACTGAGAGTGAACAGACGAAAATCGAAAACAAAAAACTCAAAACAAAACAACACACACACACACCACACACACACACACACAACACACACATCAGACCAAAAAACACATGTCTAATATCACTTAGAGTAAAAAAAATTAAAATTTAAGAGCGAACAACACAACACACACACACACACACACACACACACACACACACACACACCACACACACAGTAACAGCCCTTTTTATATTAAAAAACCCCCTTTTTCAAGAAATTCAACTTTTTAAAAGTCATTGATTCCAAAAAAAGCATCTGACGTCTAAAAACAAAATT
>JAQIHA010001170.1:5000-7500 GCA_028751875.1 Rapana venosa
CATAAGTTGCTGAGTGCAGCGCATGCGTGATGGGTGTGCATGGATATGTTGGGGATGATTTTGTGTGCAAAACGTTGTGTGTTTATTTTTCTTTGGTTAGCAGGTTGCTTTGTCTCGATTTTGGGGTTTGTTTTTGTTTGTTTTTTCTTGTTTGTTTTCTTGTTCGTTTTCTTGTTTTTTGCGTTTGTTGCTTGTTTTTTGCATGTTTTTTTTGTTTGTTTTTCTTTTATGATTTGTTTGTTTTTTTTGTTTGTTTGGGATTTCACTTTGTCTCTGAAAATGATTCCGACTTTTCCCCCCCATTCTTTTTTTTTCTACGCTATTTCATTAGCCGATTGTTTCGTGTGTGTTGTGTTTTGTATGTGGTGTGTGTTGTGTGTGTGTGTGGGTGTTTGTGTGTGTGTGGTTTTGTTGTGTTTTCTTCGGGTTTTTTTATTATTTGTATTTGGTTTGGTTTTGGGGGTTTCTTTTTCTGTGTGATTTTTAAAAAAAAGATTTGCATTTACCCCAATCTATTTTTGCAGGTTCAAAATTTTTTTGATTTTGATTCTTTGTTTTTGGTGGGAACTGTGGGCTTTTATTTTTACGGATTCGTTTCCTCATTTCGACTTTTTTTTTTCTTCCTTTGATTTATTTCAACAGAGGCCAATTCCATCGGCGCTTTTCTTGCTTGCTTTTTTTGTGTGTATGTGGCGGCCGCCACGTGTGTATGTTTGTATGTGGGGGGGTTGTTGTTGTTGTTTTGTTGTTACATTTTTTTGGTTTTATTGTTTCTGTTATTTCGTTACACACCTGCACTAAATTTTACAAGGAAAGGGAGTTTTATTGATAGATAAAAAATTTTGCCCAAATGATTTAAAATAAGTTTGACATACTTTTTTTTTTTTTTTTCCCGCCCTTTTCCCCGGTGGGTCTATCAAAAAAAAAACACAAAGAGAAGAGCGAGAGGGGAGAGAGGAGAGAGAGCAATGAACAATGAACAAAAACTAAGATTTATTTTTAGGCCTCCACCCAACAATGGGGTGTAACCAAACGAGCAAAACAAAAACAAACAAAACAAAACTTCATGGCATATTGAGGCGACTGCCAAAAAAATGACTTTATGTCAGGGGAAAAAGGTTTTTTTTTAAATTAAAAAAAAACGATCTACCCTTAAAAAATCCGTTTTAGTTTTCTTTCTTCTTTTATTTTCGAGGATAAAGGAAAAATAAACACCACGGCCTTTTTTTTTTTTTTTTTTTTTTCAAAAATTCCCTGTGTCTATGCTGTTGCGTAAATGTTGTCATTCCGTTCCCAAGGGCACGCAATGGCCTACTCTTCCGAAACGCGGAACGGGTTTTAACGTGTGCGCAAGATGTTCTGCGTGCGATCGCACACGGGACATTGGTTTATAGTCTCATCCGAAGGACTTGAGGTATTGAGAGAGAGAGAGAGAGAGAGAGAGAGAGAGAGGAGAGAGAGAGAGAGAGAGAGAGAGAGAGAGACAATGACAATGACAAATTCTTTTATTTCGAGGATAATGAATAAGCACACATGTGCTTTTTTACATCCAGTCCCCGCCCGTTAGGGATACATCTTAATAATAATAACCCAATACTTATACAGTCTCACAATAAAAACAAGGGGAAATAACCCTTTTCAAAACAGCTCCCCCCAACAACCCTCCCCCCCCCCCCAAGCAAGCAATTAAAAGAAAATCCTAAGAATACCCCACCCCTACCCCACCCCCAAAAAAACCCTAACCAAAACAAACAAACAAACAAAAGAGAAGGAAAAACCAAACCAACAAAAGATGATAAGAAAGAGAAAAACAGACAAACAACAAGTCAAGTCAAAGTCAAGTCAAGTCAAAAACACTTTAATCATCCCATGAAGGGCAATTACAATACTGACAGGCAGATTGATACTCATCAAATATATCAAAGACACAAAAGCTATATTTCATATTGGTTTTCAAATAAAATGTCACGACACACACACACACACACACACCACACACACGCGCGCATGCGCACAAACATCAATTGTGAACACAATTTTAAACCCATTGACTAGAAGACATAAAAACTTATTTTTACGCTTGCATATACGCAGCACGTACACACGCACGTACGTGTGTGTGCGAACACGCCCACGCACACCCACACCATACACCAATATATGAATTCAATGTTTTAAGACAGTTGACTAGAACACAGACTTATTTCACACACCCACGCACCCACACCCACACACACACACAATTATGTATTGACTACACTCGTAACAATGACAATCAGGCAGATAATTCAGAGAAATATAAGAACTAGGTAGTCAACATCATTGTGAATTCAGAAGTCGAATGCTTACTGGCACAAAAGAATTTCTTTTTCTGTTGGTTTTGCTGATGGGACACTGAAAACGGCGTTCCGAAGGCAACATTTGAAATTCTGGAAACAAAGCATGAGAAGGATCAGCCAAAATGGCTGTGGCTTTGCGTACAAGCTGCTGATTGCAGAAC
>JAQIHA010001171.1:0-12029 GCA_028751875.1 Rapana venosa
ACTTAGGGCGCAAGCGCAATTCGCAAGTATCTGTCCACTGACGCAACTTCCAAGCTTGTCACATCTCTCATTCTGTCATTTTTAGACTACTGTAATTCTTTTTTGGTTGGCCTACCAGCATCATCTATCCACTCCCTTCAACGCATACAAAACTCTGCAGCTCGACTGGTCCTAAGAAAGAAAAAATCTGAACACATCACTCCTCTTCTGCGATCTCTTCACTGGCTGCCTGTCTCACAAAGACTGAAGTATAAAATCAATACCCTCTGTTTTAAATGTCTCCACAAATATGCACCCTATTATCTTTGTAATTGTCTTCACCTGTACACTCCATCCCGTTCCCTTCGCTCAGCCGCAGATACTTTGTGCTTTGGAACACCCAGATTCAAACAAACCACTGTTGGCCGTCGCTCCTTCTCTGTTTCTGGTCCATCCACCTGGAATGACCTCCCTCTTTCCCTTCGCCAAAAGCCTTCACTTGATACCTTCAAATCCAGCCTCAAAACACTTATTTCCTACCTGAGACTTTCCCCTCACATCTGTCCCTACTTTTCAACAGCATCCTTCATCTCCGTCATCACCACCTAAGTGTGTGTGTGTGTGTGTGTGTGTGCGCGCATGTGTGTGTGTGCGTGCGTGTGTGTGTGTGTGTGTGTGTGTGTGTGTGTGTGTGTTGTGTGTGTGTGTGTACATACATTTGAAATCTATCTATCTATCTATCTGTCCCGTAGTCTGACGACCGTGGGGGCTCCCTCAAAGACTCAACAACCAGTTCCCTCCATTCCTCTCTCTGTTCTGCCTTTCTCAGGGTTTTGTTGAGTTCTAGGCCTGTCCATTCGCTGATGTTATCCTCCCAGCTCTTCCTTGGTCTGCCTCTTCTTCTTCCTCCTTGGACAGTGCCTTGCAAAACTGTCTTTGTAATTCCTTGGGATCTTGTGACATGCCCATACCATTTAAGTTTACGCTTTTTCACGATCGTTAGAAGGTTCTCATAGGGTCCAATGGTTTGCTGGATTCTGTTATGCACGCTTTCGTTGCTTATGTGGTCTTTGTAGGAGATGCCAAGGAGTCTCCGAAAGCATCTCATCTCCACTGCCTGTACTCTTCTCTCCAAATCTGCAGTCAGGGTCCATGATTCACAGGCATACAGAAATCCAGAAAATGGACATGGCATAGCCCAAATGGAGAACACCACAACCAAATAGATTACATCATGGTGAAAAGACGGTTTCAGTCTAGCGTTAACATCGCACAGACACGAAGTTTTCCAGGAGCAACATGGGGAGTAAACATAAATCTTGTGAATGATTTTTCCCGAAAACGCCCTAAAAAAAAATCCAAAGGGGAAAACAACATCGGGATCAAATTTGACCCGAGAAGCGGAAGGCCCCAGAGGATTAAAAAATTTTTTCAAGCAAGGATAGGGGAAAGTTTGCAGCACTCACTGTGATAGACTCAGACATAGATCCCACGACGAATGGGTTTTTTTTTTACAGCGGTGACTAAAAAACAGCAAACGAGCTTTTTGGCAAACGCCAATCACCCTGTCCCGTAGTCTGACGACCGGGGGCCCCCTCAAAACTCACAACCATTTCCCTCCTTTTCCCTCTCTCTTTTTCTGCCTTTCTCAGGGTTTTTTGTTGGGGTTTAGGCCTGCCCAATTCACTGATTTTTATCCCCCACCCTTCCCCTTTTGGCCCTGCCCCCTTCTTCTTCCCCCTTTGGACATGCCTTGAAAACTGTCTTTGTAATTCCGGGATCTTTTGACATCCCAAAACCACTTAAGTTTACGTTTTTTCACGATCGTTAAAAGGGTTTCCCTCATGGGGTTAAAAAGGGTTTGCGGGATTCTTTTATGCACGCTTTCTTTGCTTATTTTTGGTCTTTGAAAGGGAGGGCCAAAGGAGTCTCCGAAACCCATCTCATCTCCATTTTCCGTACTCTTCTCCCCAAACTGCGGGTCGGGGTCCATATTCACAGGCATACAGAAATATGGATATGACAAGGGAGCGCTTTAGCCCTTATCTTGAGATAATGAGATATTCTTGTCTCTCCAATGGTTTTTATTTTTGGACAAAGCTGTTTTTGTCTGTGCAGTCCTGCATACTCTTCGGCTTGGATCCCTGGTGGGATAAAATAAAAAATAAAAATAAAAGGAAATTTTTAAAATAGCCCCTAAAATCTTGTAGAAAACAAACAAATCAAAAGTTTTTCACCAATCATTTACAGGCATGCAACCCCTCCTTAAAAAACAGTTTTTCAAATCCATGCGCGCGCACAAAGCACCCCACACGCACGCGCGCCGCACAAAACACACAACACACACAAAACCACACACCCCCAAAACACACACACACACACACACACACACACCCCACAACCCCACAAAACAACCTTAGAAGGGAAAAATGCTGTTAAAAAATTTGGGGACAGATAGGGTTGGGGGGAAAGTCCGGGTGGGAAAAAAAGTGGTTTTGAGGCTGGATTTGAAGGAATCAAGTAAAGGGTTTTTTGACGAAGTGAAAGAGGGAGGCCCTTTCCCAGGGGGATGGACCAGAAACAAAAAGGACGACGGCCCAAACCCGTGTTTTTTTTGAATCGGGGTGTTCAAAGCAAAAAAGTACCCTGCGGCTAAAAACAAAGGGGAAACGAGATGGAGTGTACAGGGAAGACATTTTCAGAGAAAAGGGGGTGCAGTTTTTTGGGGAGACATTTGAAACAGGGGGTATTGATTTAAACTCCATCTTTTTTGAGACGGGAAAACCAGAAAAGATCGCAGAAGAGGATGAGGGGGTTCAGATCTTTTTTTTCGTAGGCCCCATGACGGCAGATTTTTTTGAAAATGCGTTGAAAGAGTGGAAAGATGAAGCGGGGTACCCACCAAAAGAAATTACAGAGCCCCTAAACGTGAAAAAAATTGAGAGATTTGACAACTTAAAAATTGCTTCAGGGGACAGATACTTGCGAACGCGCTTATGCTTCGAAATTTGATAGTAAAAAGACGGGCAGGTCGGGATAAATTTTTTTCATAGAGAGTGTGTTTAAAGAACTCCCTCCTAAAATTTTCAAAAGTTGGAAAAAGGGAACTGACAAATTGCCGAATTCTATTAAATTTTTTTTTTTTTGTAGGGAAAGTTTTAATTTTGGGGTCCCAATAAACATGGCTTCGGTTTTTTCGGCATTAATTGTAACTTTTTTTCTGAGCCTCCATTTTTGAATGTCTTGAAGGGGGTGGGAATATTTGTCAGGAGGGAAGGCAAGTTTTTAAAACAGTATCCCCTTGCACTGAAACTGGAATCATGGGCATAGAAATGATGATAAATTTAGGGGGGTTTTTTTTATTATATTGAGAGGGGAGAAAGTGTAGAGAGTAAAGAAAACAGGGCCCGGGACTGATCCCTGCGGACCCACTTTCCATTTTGCCCAAGTTTGATTGAATTTTTTTTTTACAATAATTTTCCCTAACCCGGGGTGTGAGGTATGAAGAAAACCCGGGTTGGGGCGGTGCCATAAAAACCAAAAACGTTTTTTGGGGGCGAGAAAAAAGAATTGATTTATTTTATGGTATCAAAGGCTGCAATAAGTCCAAGAAAAAGTGGGGAAAGGGAATTTTCCCTGCACCGAAAAAATAGAAGTGTACTAAAGTATGGACTAGGGGGGGTTTGGGTGTTTGGGGTTTTGGGGGCAAAAAAAAATTTTTAAGGCCCAGACTAAAAAAAGTGGGGAAGAATCTTTGGGAAAATAAAGGGGGAAACCGGGTTGACCCTGTTTGAGAAAAATTTTTTCTAGTACTTTAGAGAAAAAAAGGGTAAGTTTGAGACGGGCCAAAAATTTTTCAAAATTTTTGGGGATCGAGGCCCGTGTTTTTTAAATAAAGGGAACTATTCTTTTTTAAGAGCTTTTAAAAAATTTTTCCAGGATGAAAGATGATTTTTAACTTTTTTTAGTGAAATTGGGCACAAGTTGTGGAAGGCATTGTAAAAAAACCCGGAGCGGGAAAGGGAAATAAAGGGTCCATGTTTTTATAGTCATTTCCCAAATTTCAAAAATTTTTTTTTCCCCTTTTGGAGGGAAAGGAAAAAAAAGAGGAGGGCCATGAACGGGGGGGCAGGGGGCGCAGGCTGGAATTAGTTTGATAAAGTCTGGAGCTTTATGTTTCGAATTTTTGTCTGAAAAAAAAGCAAAAATATGGATGGAATTTCCAACAGGCTGGGGGTGTTGGGCCAAGGAGTTTTTTTTTGCAGATCCAAAGGGAATTTTAAAAGTGAGGGAAAAAAGAAAAATTTTAAGGGATGTACACAGAAAATTTTGGGGAAGAGTAAGTTTTGCCCTTTGCTGAAGGGGATTAAGATTTTGGACTTTTTTTTATTTTTTTTCGGAAAAGCTTTTTTGATTTGGGTTTTTTGACTTCCCCACTGCCGCATTTCCGGCTTTTTGCGCTTCGCTATCAAACCTTGGGTTTAAAACCATGGCCCCAACGGGGTCTGTCAGGGAGGAAAATAAATCAGTGGGAGGTGCAGCCATCAAGCAGTTGGGGGAGAAAAGAAATTTAGTATCAAGAGGTCATGTGGTAAAGGGGTTTGTGAAAAACGTTCGGGGAAACTTGGGGAAAAGAAGGTATGAATGTCTAAGGCCTTAAGATTGCCGGGCGAGTAAAAAAATTCTTTTTTTCTACAGGGTTTTTTGATGTTTAATGGAAAAGAATGGGGGAATGATCAGAAGCAGTTTCGTCCGTGACAAAACCAAAAAGACAAGATTTTAAAAGAAGCAATTTGTAATCAGCCAATCCCAAAAAAATGACCAGATCTGTGCGTTGCTTCGTTTAAACCCTTTAGAGAGAGAAAGGTTGGACCCCGGGGAAAAAGAAAACGTTTTGGGCAACTGGGGAAGAATGGTGTCAAAGGAAGTTTAATCACCAAGAAAATTTTAAATTTAATGGGGGAGAGCTGTAGTTTCGAGGGGTGACGGAATTCTTGGGGAAAAAGAGAAGATGTTAGGGTTTTTTTTTACGGCCGGGAGGTGGAAAGGTAAAAAAACAGCCGAAAAGTAATGAGGGGGGGCCCCGGTAAATTTAGATTGATTTCGCAAAATTCAAAAGATTTATGTAGAATTGAAATTTGAACCCGAAAGAAAGAGGGTGGTTTTAAAAATGTCCTTTTAGAATATGGAATTCCCCCCTCCTCGAGAGAGCGGGGAAAGAAAAAGGGTTTTTTTTATCCAGGAGGGCAGCTGTTTTATTTTTTTGGGTCATGGCCTTTTGGTTTTAAAACCCAAATTTTTGGTTGGAAGGTTTAATCAATGTTTTTTTCAAGATGAAATCAATATTAGTCAGCTTTTCCATTTGGACAGAAAAGACTGCAAAATTGAAACAAACAAACTTGAAGGAAAATCTGAAGGAGGTGGGGGGGGTTAAGAAAGAAAGTGTAAGTTTGGGCAAGCATCAAGGGGAGGGCGAAGGGGTGGGAGAAGCGGCTAGCGGGAAAAACAGGAAACCCCCCAAAAGGGGTTTTGGGTGGTGAAGGGGTAGAAATGGTGAAAGAAAATGTGCAAGGGGAAATTTGGTTTTGAAAAAACATCATGATATCCCTCATAATCATCAAACAAAAAAAAAACCTTATCAGATTTCAAACCCAAAAGAGCAAACAAAAGCTGAAGGGGGGGGTGGACGCAGCATGGGGAAAAAGCGTTGTCAGGGGGGACAGAATGACGTCAAAAGGGGAGGGGGGAGACACGGGAGAGGGGAAACCCACCAAATGGGGATGACGTCCCGGGCCCGCCCTGTTTTCCCCCTCTGGTTTTTTCGCGATAATCCTAAATGGGTTTTTTTCGCTGCTTAAAACAAGGGGCAAGCGTGTACTGTTTTTTGGGCAATTTTCCCGGGGCGAGCAAAACTCTAAAAGTCCCGCGGCTCTCACTGCCATGGTAGCAGAAAAAAAAACACACTAAATTGATTGGAAAGGGGTGGTGTCAGTTCGTGAATCACGTGCAATTTTTTGAAAGGCGGCAGTAGGTCAGTTTAAAAAGGGGCACGAAGACCAAAACAGTCAGGTAAACACAATTCATAAGTCCCAAACGAAATTTTGGGAAAAATTCAAAACAAAATGGAAAAATTTAACATCGAAAATCTCAAATAGTAGGGTAATAACAAAGAAAAAAAGTTTTTTGACCAAATAACTCAGGGGGAAAAAACGAACAAAAAAAGATGTAAAAATTTCTGGAAAGGGAAATAGAAAAAACACACAAAAAATCCACCAATTTAAACACAGAGCTACACACAGTGCTGCCGACAGGCGCAAAGGGAGATCACTCTTTAAAGATACAATGGCTCCCAAAGGAAATTGAAACTTTGAACGTTTCCCCCCTTCTGGGCCTTTAACCCCGATATCAGGCTAAAAGCCGTTGGGGGTAAATTTGTCCCTCAGTTTGGTCTTCCTTCACTGATTTCCCTGCCGTATGTTTGGAGGCCTTATCCAAGTGTTCGGTTTTTGGCCGGCAAGCTCTTTTCTGATCCCCGGGATTCCCTCAATGTCATCTCGAACCGGGGGTTTGTGATCGTTCTCCACCAATGCTGACTGAAACCTTCAGATTTCCAGTGCCAAACAGCCAGGAAATTTTCTCAACGCCCAAACCCGTCAAAAAAAAAACCCTGGGTCACACCTACTCCTACAAATAGCGACAAACTAGAGAGTTAAGAAAAAAAAAAAAGAAACAAAAGAAAAAAACAGAAAAAAATAAAAAGGGGGGTCAACAAAAGAATTTAGGAAGTCCATGGGAAAAGGGGCAAAAAGAAATGGAAGGTGAAAAAGTGCCCCAAAAACAATTTAAGAGAAAAAATCAAAAAAACAATAGCCCAAAAAGCATATCAGCTGGTGAAAGAAACCCGAATACAAAAAAACAGGGAAAAAGGTTTTAAAAAATCCAAGACAAAAATGGGAATGTCTCACGACGAAAAAAGGAATTCCCGAAAAGATGGGCGAATACTGCTCCACCCGTATAACTATAGAAACCCCAGGAAACCAAAGTCCTTAATGTAAACCCAAAACAAAGACCAGACATCACCCTATCCTCCCCAGAAGAATGGAAAAAAGCATCCGATCCTGAAAAAGGGGAAATCAGCAGGGGTGACAAAATTCCCCTGAGTTGGTCCGCTGGGGGGGGAACCGATCAGGCCCTACTAAAACTGAAAAACAAATCGGCAACAGGAAAAGGGCCCCAACACCGGACCAGTCCCTTTCCATCACCCCTCCCCAAAAAGGAAATCACAACAATGCCATAATTACCACACAACACCTCATAGTCACCCAAGAAAGGTCATCGCAAAAATATTGAATAGACGAAGCCCAAAAGACCATCATTGCGGAGGAACAAGCATTTTTCAACAGGGCCAGCACAACGAACAATTTTCAACCCAAAATCTATTGAGCAGAAACTTTTGAAAATCTTATTTTATTTGGGGAAAGTTGATGCGTTAAATGATTTGAGTGCAAGCGCCCCCTTTTTTTGTTTACAAACGGCGCTATAACATTCCATATACTCCTTCTTTTTCTTCTTCTTCTTCTTTCTTCTTCTTCTTCTTCTTCTCTTCTTTTTTCTTCTTTTCTTCTTCTTCTCCTTCTTCTTTTTCTTCTCATTACATTATCATATCATTATCAATTTTGCCCACACGGGATTCTGGCCAACAGACATGGGGGGACGGGGGATGGGGGACGGGGCCGAAGGGTCCGCACCCTTCAAAGAGAGAGAGAAGTGGGGGGTTGGGGTCCCTGTTTGAACCCCAACATTCCCCATCCACAGGTCTTGAGTGGTGCTGGGCTAGTTTTTGGGATCAACGAAAACCGAGTTCCCAGTGTGGTAAAATTTTTCACTGCACTAAAGAATCCATGCAACAACAAACAGTTCCGGGCAAAATTTTATGGGAAAACAGCCCCCTACTCGGAAAAACAAATACCACGCAACGGGGAAAGAAGGGGTGGGCGCTATTGAATCGCGAACTCTTTCCGGAGGGCTGGGGGCCTCAGGGCGGCCTGAATTAAAAGTTCATGGGATCCATGTGGACTTTCCGACCCTGGGAATAACCGAGGAACTGGGCATGGCGGTGGGGGGAAATGGGAAATGAGGGGGCGTGGGACAGCAATACGCGACTCACAGTACGGGGCGGCAAAACACCATCCAAAAACCCCAACCTGCGCGGGGAGGAACCGCCCCAAGCACAGCAGAACATCTCCGTTTTTTGACAAGGAAGAAAAAACTGTACAATTCAACACGAGCAATACAAATAAAACGCGATGCAATGCAGTGCAAGACAATACAAAACAGACATTGCATTACAATACAGTACATACTATCAAGCATCACAAAACAAACATACAATACAAAACATTGCAATGCAAATAAAATACATATAATACAAGCAACAAAAAATGCAATAAAACACAACAATACAATACAATAAAAACCCCAATACAATAAAAAACAAACAAGTTTTTGCAATACAATGCAATCCAAAAAAATGTTTCCCGCGGAAAGTAACACCTGCAACATATTGCTCTGCATTTTTGCGTTTTTTTTGTCATGAGAACATGTTCGGGGGGTTTTGGCTTTGTTTGGCTTTGTTTGGCTTTTTTTGGTTTTGTTTTGGCTTTGTTTTGGGTTTAGTTTTTGGTTTTGTTTTTTTTGTTTTTTTCTTTGTTTGGCTTTGTTTGGCTTTTTTTTTGTTGTTTTTTTTGGGCTTTTTTTGGCTTTGTTTGGTTTTGTTGGTTTTGTTTTGGTTTTTTTTTGGGGCTTTGTTTGTTTTTTTTTGGGGCTTTTTTTTGGCTTTTTTTGGGTTTTGTTTTTTTGTTTGGCTTTGTTTGCTTTGTTTGGCTTTTTTTGGCTTTTTTTTTGTTGTTGTGTTTGGCTTTGTTTGGCTTGTTGGCTTGTTTTCTTTCCTCGCACAGCCCGGGGTTTTACCAACTGACATTTGGCGTACGCGACCGTTTTTTGCCTCCGCCGTGAAGGGTAGCCGCGTTCCGACTTCGGGATCATGCTGGGTTTGGGTTTCCTTTTTCCCTAACTCACCGAATCCACATAAATTACGGATTTTAACGCCCCTTATTTGATCTCCTGCATATGGGGGCACGGCAATGTGCACGGGGAAGTTGACTTGGGAGATGAACCCCCCCCCCTTAAATCACCAACCCGCCAAGATTGGAAGCCACGACTTAGGGACCCGGGGAGTGACTAACTTTGACACCGAGCTGTAAGAGTTCCCACTTGTTAGTACATCTGGTTGTGTGCATTGGTGACAGTATGTCCAGCTTCTTTTTTGGGAAGAATTTTTGAACCATGTGGAAACGGCTTTCCATCACATCCATCCTTACCCAAAAGCATTTTGAACAGCACACATCCCCGCTTTTCCACTCACATCTCATGACCTAAGCATCCACACGGGGCTGGTTATCAAAGCACACGAGTGCTTATTTCATTATCCTCCTAAAACAAAAAAGGGGGGATACTACAAGACAGGGGCCCCAGTGTCAGCGGCCTGGTCACCTTTCCTCCCCCCTCCATCCCTCGCAGTTCAGCAAAGGAAAAGAACTGGGGGGCGAAACCCCCCTTCCTGCCCTTTCTCTTGTGAAGTTTATTTTTTCCTTAGCTGTTTACTGTCGACTTTGTTGGGTTTTAAATTTTTGAAACACACACACCAAAACACACAAAAACACACACACACCGCACACACATACACAACACCCACACACAACACACGCACACCACACACACACACACACGCACGCACACACACGCACACACACCGTGTGTGTTGGGTGTGTTGTGGGGGGGGGGGGGAGCATTGGGGGTTTTTTTTTAAATTTTTATTTTTTTTTTTTCTTTGTTTTGGGTTTTCTTTTTTCTTTGTTGCTTTTTGTTTGTATTTTGACGGGGTATTTTTTCAAGATTTTTTTAATTTTTGAATTTATGGTTTATAAAATTTTTTCTGTTTTTTTTGGGGTTTGTCTTAAAATTTCCTTATGCTTTTTTATTGTCTTTTCCTTTTTTGATTTGATAGTTTACACAGATTAGGTTTTTTTTTTTTATGTCCAATACATTTCTTTTTTTTTTCCCCTTTTTTTTTTTTTGATAGAGGGTTGATGAAAAAAAAACAAGTGCACTGCTTATTCCCAAAGTACCACTAAATAAAAATTTTTCTTTTACACCACCGCACCACACACACAGACACACACACACACACACCGCGCGCGCACATACACACGCACAAAACACACACACACACACACCGCACGCGCCACATACACACCACACACCGGCCCACCCCCCAACAAACAACACACACACACCTTCATTTTCCCCGCACCCTCTCTTAAAATTCACACAGCAGACAAAAATGAACGTCACAGGAAAGCGGAGGGGGGGGGGGTTTTTCATTTTTTTTTTTAAAAACAACCCCACAACTGCACACACAAAGGAAGAGAGAGAGAGAGAGAAGAGAGAAGAGGAAGAGAGAGAGAAGAGAGAGAGAGAAGAGAAGAGAGAGAGAAAAATGACAAATTCTTTTTAAACGAGGGTAAAATAAGCCTCATGTGTTTTTACATCCAGTCCCCGCCCGTAGGATACATCTTAATAATAACCCAACACTTTTAAAAGTCTCAATAGAAACATGGGGGAAAAAACCCTTTTCAAAAACAGCCCCTCCCCCCCCCCCAAACTCCCTCCCCCCCCCCCCCCCAAAGCAAACTAATAAAAGAAAAACCCTAAAAACCCTCCCCCTCACCCCCCCCCCCCCCCCCACCCCCCAAAAAACAACAACAACCAAACCCCCAACCAAAACAAACAAAAAAAAGAGAAGAAAACAAACCAAAAAAAGAAGAAAAAAAAAGAAAAAGAAACAACAACAAAAACAACAAAACCAAGAAGAAAACAACCAAACTTTAAAATTTACAAAGATAAACATCACACATTATCAAATGGTACATATACTTGTTCACAAAACAATAAGATATGAAAAAAGGGCACTCGAAAAAACTTTAAGGGAGAGGGCAAGTCCAAAAAGTATTGAAAAAATAAAAAATGAATCCTTCACAGGATACACCATAACTATAAGCAAAACGAAAAAGGTGAGAGAGAGAGAGAGAGAGAGAGAGAAGAGAGAAGAGAGAGGAGAGAGAGAGAGAGACAAGACAAAACGAGACGAACGAGAGGGGGTGTGTGGAATTTCAAAGATAAATCCAAATTTTTAAAATTTCCCCAAAAAAGTACACATCACCATCAAACTCATTTTGATTTTTACTCGTTTTTAAATTATAGCATGAGATGAAATAAACTCAATACTCATATATCACACAATAAAAACAAGAAAAAAAAAAAAGAAAAACAAACCTATACAGTCATTGAGGGAGAGAATGTAGGATGAGTTGGTGTGTGTTTAGTGGTGGGTGAGTGATGAGTGTTTGTGTGTGTGTATGTGGTGGGGTGTGTGTTGTGTTTTGTGTGTTGTGGGAGGGGTACACTAAAATAGATACTCACAGAGCCACGACAACAACACCAACACTTTTTAAATTTTACTCATACAAATGAAGTCATGATAATTTTTTTTAAAAAGGCAATACCCCAAACTCACCAAAAAAAGAGGGGGGAAACCTCTAAAGTCATAAAAAGAACTCTAAACATTGTAAAAGAAAATTCATTTTTTTCCGGATAATAATAATACTCATTCTTTTTTTCACCAGTCCCCGCCCGTAGGCCCACATGTTAATAAAAACTCAGACTCAACTTTTAAACAGTAAAAGCAAAAGGGAAAAACTTTAAAAAAAGAAAAAGGGAAAAGGAAAAAAACACCCCCCCCCCAAAAAAAAAAAAAAACCAAAAAAAAACGAGAGAGAAGAGACGCCTTAATTTACTGCTCGTCATAATGAAGTTACCGTCCCCCACCAGTTTGGCCGGGGTGTGTTTCAGGTGGGCGGGGTGGCGCTCTTTTTCCCGGGGTCAGTGTTTTTCCAGTATCAATTTCAGGCCGCACCGTGTCATTTTCTGCC